>JBAMJV010005169.1:0-81860 GCA_037951105.1 Echinarachnius parma
GTTCGCAGAGGTGGTAGAATTTAGCTATAGCGTAGCAAAGTTGTGAGGTCACATTCTTTTGCTATAACATACATGTAGTAATGGTTCTAACAATTTCTGGCTTTTGGTTGTGGGTTGGAGCTTGACGATTGCCTTTCTATTAACTGCTCGGTCAGAAATTTGTGACTTGCCTGAAAATGTTGTAAAAAAAAACATTCCCATAGTAATGAACAGCTGTGACGCCACCACTTTGGTTCTCTATACAAGTTCTCTATCCTGTCATTGCAACAATTAATAGTGAATGAAACAGAGGTAGTCAATTTACATTTAAATTTAATTCATTCATTGTTATTTTTTTCTCATGATAGTTTTCCTTTTGTCTTTTTTTAAGCCTTAGATTAATTATTTGTTAAAAAGTTATTATTGTTGTACTTGCCTTAATATGTATTTTTTTTTTTATTAGTTCATAAAGAGCATTTTACCCTGACAACAAAAAGAGCTTTTTTGAAAAATACCACAATGCAGATGATTTGTTTTCACCTAATTAAATTCTATACATGTATCTTTTACTGAAAGGATTCAATCTACCCTAAATTATGCACGGGTACAATACGACCTAAACATAAAATCTAATCAACCGTGAATGATTAACCCAGATTATTTGTAAGGTCAATGTTTATTAGCCTTTCTTGACATCTGACTTTTAGGCTGCTTCAGAAAAAGAAAAAAATTAGTGAAGCAAACAACTGTTTGACTACCTCATTATTTTGAGAGGATTCTTTTCCATTACTTATTTAATACTGGAAAAAGGATACATTTTTGCTTTGCCCTAAACAAACAAACAAAAGGATCAAAATCTCGCACTGATTTCATCATTATTGTTTGGGCTAGTTCATATCTTTGGCATTCATCTGAGTTCACTCTGGTATTTATTAGTCTAATATTACAGCCCTATTGTATTCTCAATGAAATGTACTGAAACTAGGCATGCATATTTGATGGGACTTGTTGCTAATATTGTATTGCAAACTTCACTTCTAATGGGAAACCTACAAGAAATGTCCAAGTTCATCCCCGATTTTAAACATATCAGAACATGGCCCAAGTAACCAAATTCTAACACAGTTATGCTTTGATAAGAAATAAGTATTCTACATGTATGTGTATGAGTTAAACGCTTAATAAGTGGAAGGATGATGTATCCCTTTAAATTTTAAATCATAAAGTGACAATGCAGTGCATATGCATGTATGTCCACATGCCCCCTAAATACCCATACATTTCCAAGTAGGAGTGACTGTAAGGTGAAACTAGACTTTGGTTGAAAAGGGAATTTAGTTGAAGGAAGATGTGACTTGAATTTTTCCCTACCTATCTATCATGTGCTAAAATGGACAACATATGGATTAATTACACAAATTCGAAAATCTATTAAAACAACAAATGTGCAGGGTCATACATAGCAGGGGAAGAAAGAGGAGTTGCCCCATTTGATGGTTTAATATTTGATCTAGGCCTTGAATAGTATCCATCTCTGATGGGTTTAAAATGTTGTTGTTTTTTTCTGAAGGGGGCGTTGTCTGAGATCTGTATAGGACACTCTTTAACTACTGGACAAGTGAGTGAAATCAGTACCATACTTTTGAATATCTCCATACTGATCTTAAAAAGGTCAGTTCATATGAAAAAAAATTTTACAATGGGGGCGGTAGTGGAGGGGGAGGCGTACAATTGCATAAAGTCAGTACCAATTGTACTAATTGTAATAGGTCAGTTGGTATGAAAAGGAATTTTATAAAGGGGGTGGTACCTGCAGAGGGGGAGGTAGCAGTATCAGTCTGACTGGGGCGGTGCTAGGTGTTTGAGTTCAAACCTTCAGACCAACTCAAATCATTCCACTTGAACAGTCCTAATCCTTTTTTGCCACACTGTGGAACTACAAATGCGAGGAGGTGTTACTTTATTGACCAGTGGTCATCATGACCATCTTTAGACTATTCCTTTTGTTTCCATTAGTCTGTGCCCCTACCTCATTTTCCTCCCCTCATCTACATTGTATGTACATGTGTTAATGTGTATGTTATGCTTGTCATTCTGCCCTTCGATGAAGAATCTGCTAGGATCAAAATTCCTAGTTCTTTTATATTGACACTTGTTTTAGATTAACAGTTTTTATCAGTTTTACTGTTTTTATCAGTTTTACTGTATTTTATCTGATGTGTATTGTATATATGAAAATGAGCAAAGAAAATAGGTCCATCCAGAGGTCTCTGGTTCGATTCCCCAGGAATCCATATCTCCTTTGCTCATTTTTATTATATTTCTGGTCAGTTTCCCTATAGATGTTTTTAATGCATATTTTGTCTGAAAAGGCATTTTTGAAGGGGGTGGTAACTGAACTCCAGATTTCCCCCTTGACCGATGCAAATCAACTCACCTTGGTATCCACCCACTTGACCTTTCCATCCTTGGTCTCCGTGCGCCCGTAGAAGTTGACCGGGATGGTGTACTCAGGCCTGGCCTTCTCCCAGGCATTGCCGTACCGCAGCCAATCGTCTGGTTCCTCAATCTGCAAATTGGCAACAATAAGAGATCAGCATTGTGGCAGCAAATTGGCAATATTTATAAGAGTACATCAAAATAATAATAATATAATGTATGTACTGATAATTTGATCTTATGGAATTATGCAATGCTAATATTTACTGTCTTTTGACTTTTTTTTTAAAACTTGCCCAAGTTGTTTTTATTTTGTGCTTGTTTGTTGTTGGTTTTTGCTTATTCTACCCCTAGCAACATACATGTGTATTTTAAAATAAGGCTTTTCATCAAGTATAATTTACTTGTGATGACTCAAGTAACATATCATAAGGCAATAGGATAGCTTCATTGCACTTGCGAATTAGTATCTGGTTTGAAACTTTCCAAACTATCAATTATTAAGTATATCATCACTTCTGCAAACTAATAACAAACATAGTACATCGTATTACATACTTTAATCATTAATTTTTGACGCGTAACAACTTAAAATTATTCATATTTATCAAATTATAAAATGTCTTAACGTATATACTTTTCCTCAACTAAGAATTGTTTTCTTTAAATGTCATTACAGGTTAATTTCCCATTTATTTGGCAATCACATTTCTTCACCAATTTTGAAAAGCCATACCTGTTTGCCATTTTTGATTTTCTGAGTGAAGATACCGTAGTCGTAGCGAATGCCGTAACCATAGGCAGCTAGTCCTAGGGTTGCCATGGAATCAAGGAAGCAAGCTGGAGTGGAAATAAAATACACACATGTATAATACACTAAAAGGCACATTAATCACTGATAATGATTTCTAACTAAATAACATTAATGCCTTGACTAATAAAAACAATATGTGAACATTTCAAAACAAATGATTAATATACTAAAAAGCAGCTGAATCACTGATAATGATATCTAAATAAATATACAAGAATGCATTGACTAAACAATGTAAACATCTGAAACCTATGCTAAGATGAATTTTGTATTCAACGCTAGAAATAAACTTTTATGCCTTGATGCCTTGAAGTAAAAACACAAATTTTCTAATTCCAGAGGCCCAAAACCTGAATCTGGTGGCCCCAAACCCTTGCAAAAAAGTACCATGGTAAAACCATGGTTTTCATGGTAGTACCATGGTAATACAATGGAATCCATGGTAATACCATGGTACCCATATTTTGACCATGGTAGTACCATGGCACCCATGGTATTACCGCGGTAGTACCATGGTTATACCATACCATACCATAGTATCCACTGTGATACCGTGGTACCCTTAGTTTAACCATGGTATTACCATGGTATAACCACGGTATACCATGGTACAGAACCTGGGCCAATATACCGTGTCACCATGGTATTGTACCGTGTCATGGTTTTACCATGGTATACCGTGGTACTATACCATGGTAAATTTTTACAAGGGCAAATAAAGAAAAGAATAGCAAATTCTGATATATTTCATTGCCCATTCAGGTCAGTGGAATTTAGCATCAATTAACGTTGGTGTCCCAATGGTAATTTTTATGCCCTGAGGGCCAGCGTGCTTCGAGTATTGGGATATTATTTTGAAATTCATATTATGTGATTATGCGTAAAAGTTTGGGTCATTTGACCGGGATTCATTACTACTTTATACAGGAAAGTGGGTAAATGTAGGCAACTACTATTGAAACCTATTACCGCATGACCCACATCGTAATTTTAAGTGATTACATGTTCATGTATATATGTACTAAAAAAAGCTTGCCTGGATAAATTGTGTTAAACACCTACATGTACACTCATAAGTTTCAAGTTCAGTATACTATGGATATTGTGATAATATTATAAATCACTGATCCTTTCAGCACTGCTGCTGATCAGTTTGAAATGTATACCAAAATAAATAAATAAATAAATAAATAAATAAATAAATAAATAAATATCTTTATTATGAGACCAAAGGTACACATCTCACTCTACTCAATATACATACCTAGCAAATAGTAATAGTAGACCTATCATATTGAAGTGTGTTCATGAACTTCATGTACATGTACAAGTATGTTCATATGTCTATGTGGGTATGTATCTGTACAAATATACTATTTCATTTATGCATAATGACGGCTGATCTGATGAACGGCCATCATATTCTCCCAAGTCCGACATGCAAAATTATGAGCAGGATAATTTAGCTTTCTCATGAGAATTCAAGTTTGTATGTTTCCTTTCTCTATATTACTATTTCTTCATTTCCTCAAAACCGTGAGAAGGTCCCTCGAGTAGTTCCTGTATCACATGACTTTTTACTGCAATTAAAAATCCATACAGACTTGACCGTCACTGTCAAATTGCATTCCTAATGCAAAAACTAAATATCGGGGCTGTACAACATGATAAACTATACTCCGTATCCTACAATTAATATAATTTTTTGTATAATTCGGCAAACAAAATAAATGATCTATATTTGATTTGTTGCTGGTGGAATGAGTGACCTTTCAGTAGAGCGGAGGTGTAACATGACCCAGCACTGAAGTAGACAGGGTATAATGTGCATTTGGCATCGGGCCATTTATAGCTCACAGTTGTCCTTCAGAGCTATGCATGTCCTACATCGATCAATGTATTTTCTTTAGCACACTACACCTACTCACAGTCATGTACACAAACACATTATTCATGCGATACACATGGCCTGAGACTTTTTTTTTTTTTTTTAAATCCCAAAAGCCTTTTCTAGCAAGTAAAAGCAGATAAATAATTTAATGTTGATGGCCATAAACTAAGAAAGAAAAGCATCAATTCATACATCCATATTTGATGATTTATTCAATATTTTTTGGTATTTGAATGTCCTAATTTTTAAAGCACTGAAATATGTCCATAGTAATGTTTTTACATAATCAATTGGACAATCAATTATCAATTACATCACTGAAACATTTACTTATTTGTTTACACCACTGCCAATTCAGACAATGATTTAGTACTCACAGCATATATATTGACTTCAAATTTATGACTACAAAATTATTTAAAGGGTACCACCACCCAAAAATAATATTCTTTATTAAAGAAGGTAACATCTTTAGTATTCCATTCCATCAACAAGTTCACAAAAATATGTTTCCAGAAAGAAAAAAATATAATTGGAAACGCATCACCATTTTAAAGCATGCGTTCATGCGGTCTGAATTACGCAGACTGCTATGTGTGCGGTGAACTGCAATGCGTGCAGAGCGAACGAATCGCCCGGGAATCTATTGTTTACAAACGTGCGCTTGAATAGCTGCATTGGCGCACTCGCAAATGGTTGGCCCGTATGGAACCAGTAAATAGCAGTGGTTCTGTAAGTGGTGGAAATTATTTGCTTTGTTTATGAATTACACAACCTTTTGCAAAATGTTGGGTATCTATTTGATATCACAAAACGGTACCAAAACATATAATAATGTGTTGTTCTTTGCCTGGTGGTCCCCTTTAATAAAGGTCTATAAAATCAGCAGAGTACAGATTTATGGCAATTATGCCTTTATACCAGTGTCATGGCTATGTACACAAAATCCTGTAATTGCCCCAACTGATCTAATATAATCTAGACAGACCTAATGGATGAGTTGCACCAACACGTTGCATGTAATGGCTATACGGCTATATGGTTAATACACCAGCAAATACGGTATGTACAAACCCACTTGCCCTGCTTGCCCGGGGCAAGTAATCTACATGTACATCCAAATTATTCTGAGGAAATGTTTAAATCTCACAGAATCATGGATCAAAATTAAAATGCAAGAAATGAATTGATATCACTTGTTACTGAGGTTTTTCTTATGATCGTCATAGATTCCTCTTGAGAACTCTGAATAACAGTGACGTTCTTTTTCTTATGTACCAAAATCAGGCAAGTGATGTATTATGTGTTTGGTGGTGTATGTTTTGGGGCAAGCTACTTGCCCATCTGGCCAAGTAAAAAAAAAAAAACGCTTTGTAAAAAGCGTGATATAATTGAGGTTATTAAACATTTTTAGAGCCCTGCCTAGAATATGAATTCTTTTGACTTTGCCAAATGCATGTAGCCTATAGGTTCACTGAGGCTGAGAAAATCCCGGAAGTACGTCTAAAGGTCAGTTGAGGACAGTAGAGCACATCAGTTCGAGCACATCAGTTCGTGGTATGCCAGTACGTATGCAATTGGAATCTGGTTACAAACTGTGCAAACAGAGTGGGTGTGCATCGAAGCATGGACCATGACTGAAGTATTCACGTGCAGTGCAGGACACGTGTGTAATACATTAATAGGTTCTCAGTTCAAATCTCACAGTTATTCCCCTACTCTCAACTAGAATCCAGTCATTTACCAGATGTAATATAGCTGGGAAATTCTGATATTCTCGCTATCAAGAATGATCAAAATTGTAAGCATATAAGGAAAACATGTGGCCCAAATCATTCTTAATTTGACCATTTCAACTACGCGGTATGTTTACTTTGTATATAAAATTAAGACCAGAAGAGGAAACAACAAATAATGTTCTTGTTTTATGGTATCGTAACCACGCATTTACTGCACCTGGCTGTATTATTTATTACCTGTAACTACAGACTTTGTACTGTTGAAATAACACAGACATCAATTCACTTTTCTAGATAATATATACTTGTAGGTTTAGAGTAGGTTTTCATAATTAGAACTGATCAGGCAAAATGCATGATCAATTAGCAGCGATGGACCACTCAGTGAATGGAAGCGGGTCAAATGATTGAAAGATGCAGCGGAGTGGCGGTAATGAACAAATTATATATTTCCCCGCGCAGACACAGGCTAGTGGGTTTACAGGCATTATCGTCATTACACTTCCCATCGTACTGTCAAAGCCAAATTACTGCCACCCCTAACGCTATCAATTTCAAGTTAAAAAGAGAGGCTGCTTATCAGGAAAGGCAAAGTATACATCAAGACCTATGTAAACTAGAGGAAAATCAAGATAGTATTATTAATGAGAGCATTTGTTTAAAATCATTTGAACTTTGAATTTGCGTATGAACAAAATTACAGTAATGTCTTATTTCATGTCTTACTTAAAGATGAATAACAGTTTTGGGAAAGTTACAGAAAACATTTATATTGGCCAAAATAATTGATCAATATTGTTGAATAAGTATCTAAAAAGGGCTTGTGTGGAAAAAATCTGAACCTAAGCATTGTTACATGCAGAAATATCGGAAAAAATCCAATGGCCGCCCTTGCGGACCACGTGGACTTTTGAACGTAGCGTATGCGCGATTCCGCGTTGGCGATCAATTTACTTATAAATCAGTTTTTCCTGGCCAAATGTTTATACCTCCATATTAGTAAAATTATATTCTTTCACATGGTTGGTAATAAGAGCGTACATTTCATTTTTTGTATGGGGGGCGTTTCCCACTACTGTCATTTCCCTTTAATGTCTTACTTCAATGCATTCCCCATGATACTGTCATTTGAAGCTTTTTAGTATTTGAAACAACAAAGATGAAAGAAATTGCTATCAGTATCATCGCCAAGATAATGTAAATTAGTTATCTGTGCATCTAACAAGTTTTTAGATGCATCTAATTGTATATTTTTGCATTGAAATGTGTTTGCATGCATAGAATAATGCATATGATGCACCTGGATGCATGTGTCAATTGTATGCAACTGCCAGTGATATTTGTGGGAATACTCACAATGATTCGGTAATGCTTATTATAAAATGGGTAGAAGTTTTTACTGATGCATTTTACTAATGCATGGCTCACTTTAGTTTGATTTTCGCATTTGTTTGCGCCCATTTTATAAAACAAATGATGCAAAGGCTTGAGTGTATCGGTATACCGAATCATGTCTAAAGAGGTCCTTTGGGCATGAGAGTCTTATCAACAAAGAGGATAATAATGCTCACAAACAAAATTACAGCAAATCTCACAAGTCAACCTCCATTACTGCAAAAAGGCTTGTCTTCTGCTGCTCTAATATAATTTTAACAAATAAGCAGATGCTAGTGTGACATTTATATTAAACAGGTTTGGTGTACGGCCACATTTGAATTATTAATAGCTCAACAGCTATCATACTGTCTAGCTCACAGAAGCGTTGAATATTTATCCATAAACCGAGGCGACAATGGAAAATTAAACTCAATTTGTAGCGCGTTTTCCTCTATAATTCAGAGCTCTGCTTTTACATTTCATTGTATTCTACCTCTGTCGGGCTCTGACATTGCATTATGAACTTCAGCAGTACAGTAGGGTTTTTTTTTATTGTTTTTGTTCTTTATGACAAACAATACAGTATCTTTTAAATTAAGATCCTGATTCCCGAAATATTTCAATATTTTGAAAACAAACCTTAACGCTGAATATTTGTTTATAATCAAATCTTAAATTATCTCTGCAGCCTTCTAAAATAGAATCAATTTGAAAGCGCAATTTCGCTCTAGAAAAGCAGCGCAGGTCTTCAATTCCCTTGTTATCATTCAAGTTACAATATGGGCTACAGGAAATCCTAAAACATAAATGTACATTGTACAGTATGCAACGAGCCAGTTACTACAGAAAAGCTTTGAGTGTGAATAATGCACATCCCATGTGCAAACAGGGTGTTGAGTACTTGTGCTCAGTACTATGCACCACAACCCATACTGTACTAATTCTTCAACTCTTATCATTTACATGGAAAGTAAATGAAGACATTTTATTTTTAAAGGGCTACTATTTCAAACTGCTTGCATTTTAATGCGATAATTTTCAGGGGCTCTCCTGTTATCCTGTTTTTATTCAATTTGTCATTCATTTGTTTGTTTTTCCTCTTTTTTGGGGCATTTTTTAAATTCTATGATAATACCCAATGTATGTCCCAACGCCTTGGTGTCTTATATATCATTCCTCAACTAAACCAAAAACATGACAGAAATATACATGTTCCAGCAACAATAACATTGTTGATATATTCTATAGAAATGATCATTAATTACCAACTCATATTTTGTTCTTTTTTCTATTTACAATAAGTCTCACATATATATATTCAATGTTGTTTTCCTGTGTCCCTTTGTAAAGCACAGACAAACAAACTCATGAAACTGTCCTTCGTGGTCAACTGTCTGAAATATGAACTAACATACTACACAGCGTGTTCACACACACACATTTTCATCCCTTAATCATGACTAAAGAATCATGACTAACGAAACGTCGTATAAAGAATCATGATTAACTAAACTAACCGAATGTTCACACACACAAAACAAGATCCCAAAACATGTGGCATTCAGCTGCACAAAACATTGTATAAGTGCGTAGTTTGCTACTGCGCAGTCTTTTTTCTGTCTGCGGGGCATTAAGCCCCGCCCAGTTATACGAGTCTCGTATAGCTAATCATGATTAAACGAGCGACCGGGTGTTCACACACAAAACGATCGTGATTCTATAGTCAGCTCTCATACAAAACGATGCTCAAACCCCCGTTTCGTTAATCATGATTAGCTATACGACGTTTCGTTAAGTGAGCGTTCAGACACACAATTTCCGAAAATTTCCGTCGTATAGCTAATCAGGAGCCGATTCTTTAGTCAGCTCCTGATTAGCTATACGATGACATGTTTGTGTGTGAACACAGGGTTATATAAGTACACACAGACATTCCTTATCTGTACAATGATTTTGGAGTTGTTCAAATAATAGTTTACACTTTACAATGCTTTTGGAGCTGTTCAGATAATATGCATACGTAGAGCCACAAAATGAGTCAGTGTTGCACGGTTTATTGATTAATATATTTATTCCGCAAACAGACATTCTTTTTTCTTTTAAGCATTTGGTGCTACACAGCCACATTTGGTATGAATTTCTCATCTGTTTCTTATGTATATGTTTGCTGTAAATCTACAGCCCGCGAGGCATTGTCATGTCTTCAGGTTGCAGTTCAATGACCAATTTGACCCATGAGAGGGAGAAGGACGTTAAGTCATTTTTTTCCTTCTAAAATGAGTTACGCATACCATCTTGTAGGATGTTATGTCTATGTGATGTAACAACGAAAAATTTAATATTTTTTATGTCGGGGGCTCCTTTTCGGGGGGGCTACTTTTCCAACTTTCGGGGGCTACTTTTATCATCTCGGGGGCTACAAATTTCCGGGCTCTTTTTCGAATTTCAGGGGCTACTATTAAGCTCTAATGCTGTAAGTGATCATCTTATAAGCATTTGATCACGATCCAAACAGAAAATCCCCAAAATCAAAAAAAATAAATAACAACAAAAAATAACAAAATAACAAATTATACAAAATTCGGGGGCTACTTTTTTTCTTTTTCGGGGGCTCTTTTGGGCATTTCGGGGGCGAATTCGCCCGCCGCCCCCGTGTATTTTTTTCGCTGTGATGTAAATCTTCAGGAAGAAATTGTATAATTTTGGTAATATTCATCAGATATAAAAGAGAGCTACATTTGGTTTCTAAAATGACTTTCGTATTTTAAACATGATTTATGTGTCCATACTCATGATATTTTCAAGATTAAAATTATTTAAAACTTGATGCATGTGTAAAATACAATTTTACTCTTATTTTTTCTTGACAAGAAATAATGAACAAACAGTACAATATACATTTATCAAATTAAGTGATCATATTGCTACAGAGGGTACAATCAAATAAAATAAATTACATATTATATTGGCAAAATTCTCAGTTTTATAACATTCCCTTGAGAAAACAATAATTCAATTTTAAATCACTAAGTTATGAACACTGGCAGTCTATTTACAACTTCTACATAGTGTGTATATATTGCAAAGTGATGTTTTGTGTGTAGGGTAGTATAGAGTTTTGTGGTATGACTACTTTCCCAATAGTGCATAATAATATCAGCTAAACCTGAATTGCAAATTACTGTTTAATGAGTAGTGATAACGGAACTAAAACTTCTTCTGCAAATTTAAATGATCAAAATCAATTTTTTTATGAGCAAATCCCCAGTTTAAATGTGTAATAACAGGGTAGTGTGAACAAGTATCTGACTTTAAGACTACTCACCAGCTAGTCTTGAAAGCAAGGTAGTGAAACTTATAATTGCCAATAATAGGATGTGTAATGTTTGGGGTAGTGTAGTGTACAGTACTACATGTATAGTGTCTGATGATAAGACTACTCACCAGCCAGTCTTCCCAGTCCCCCGTTGCCCAGGCCAGCATCCTCCTCCAGCTCTTCCAGCTCCTCAATGTTCAGCCCCAGCTGAAAGATCAACGATAAAAGATGGATGATACACACAGTCACAGACACAGGGAAAGAATGCTCAGGTAATGGGCCAAGCAAGACAGCAAAATGTCAGGTGCATGATAGTATGCAGGGCTCGACACTAATACTTGCCCGATCGCCCGGGGCAAGTAAAAATTGATGTCGGGCAAGTAAAATTGTATTTAAAAAAATGTCTAGTTTAGTTTGCCCGATTGAGCAATTAACATTTCTGCTCAACTATGAGAGAAAAATGTAATTCCCTACATGTAGTAAATCTCATCTAAAAACAATGAAGACATATGCTGAGTAGATTGAGCTACCTAGCATAATCAAGTGTCTTTTGTTTCCCTTTGTTTTGGGGGACAAGTAGATTTTCTGTTTGAGCGAGTAAAATGTGAAAAATTCATGTTTTTTCTTGGCTGAATGGGTGGTAGAAAAAAAGGTTAGTGTGGAGGCTTTGGGTTTAACCTCTATCAGTTCAAATATACATTGTAATATGTTTTTTAAATGTTAATTATAAATGGCCTATAGATTTATTTTCTCTATACAAATGTGACAAATATATCGTTTACTTGGGTCACACGCTGACAGAGATAATGAGCGATGCAATAGCAGGAAACAAAACTTGTTCACGACTTGAAAAGGGAGATCTTATTATTTTATTTTCTGTAAAAAAAAATATGTCAGCTATACAAAGCAAAGTAAATTTACAGCCTAAGGCTGCTCAGAATGAGAATACAATTTGTAAAAACTCAGTAAAAAAAACCAAAGATCACACTAACAATTCTGCGTTACAGTGAGTGATGTAACTGAAACAGGAGGGAATCTAGAGGGCATATTTCCAGTACGCATAGTGAATACTAATGACATGTTCGATGTCCGGCAAGGAATACTGATCATCAAGACTGTCTCTCCCACTTGAGCTAAAATCCAGGTCATTTGAGAATGCTTCAAAATACTGTCACATATCAGTTTGACTACACTACAGCGAATGGGATCTATTGAATTATTGATTGAGAAGACATGGTTGATCAAAATAAATGTATGCGTGATCCTCACTCGATTCAAAATAACACTAAATGTTATTGGGAGAAGACTACCATATAGGGTATGTATTGAATTATTCAAACATTGTAAAGTACATAGCACATGAATGTATGCCTGCCCATCTTCACTATAGCAGTCGGCTGGAAACGGGCTATCACATCCAATTCAAGTGTTTGAAATTCCATCACTTCCCGCAATTCAGACAAGGGTGTTTGGTCACAAACATGGGTTATACATGTACATAGGCATACTGTGCAGTCTGCACATCTACATAAATAATGTGAGGTATTAACATTCATGCTATTATGCACAGAACCTACACATAGAAAAACGGCCAGCCACGAAAACAAACTAAATGAGGGAATACTGTGAGGTATTAACATTCGTGCTATTATGCACAGAACCTAAACATAGAAAAACGGCCCGTTACGAAAACAAACTGAATGAGGGAAGGGTTGTTTCAAATCGATTGTGCCAAAATATTTGGGTAAATGGTGCACATTTCTAAATAACTGTGCAATATTGTTAGTATACTGTAAATTTCAGCAGTTAGAAAAACGGTTGCTCACTTTAATTAATTAATTAAATACATACAAAAACAAAATGTAAATGCTGTTCTATCAAGATAAAGAAAATTCCATCTAAAAGTTTAAAATCTTTAATATGATAAAAACAGGAAAGGGTCCTTAGATGTCTGCCTGGTACCTCTTCCTTTCTAATGCAATTATTTCAGTCATGATGCCACAAAGTCTATGATTGTTGGACAAACATAGTCAGGATACTACAGAGTGCAATAATCCTAGTACATGAACATGTACATTGTACATGCATGTACCTTTCCATGTCTATCATCATTGGCTGCAATCTAGACTTTCTAATGTTGATCACGTGATGATAAAAAAAAATATGCCCAGTATTGAAGCTCACGTTTGTTTAAAACAAAATAAATGTTATTGGATTCATTACCAGACGGAAATACATACTCTGGGAGCTTTCACTGTGCACATAGACGAACAGGCACGTTCTTATTGCTTGCAATTGAAGCAGCCTAGCTCTGATTCAGAATACACCCACTCACAATCCATAAATATCACTCCAGCACAGAGTGCTACCCTCCATCCCCCTCCCTCCCCCTCCCTCTCTCCCCTTCTCTCTCTCTCGATCCCTGGTGAAACGTCCCCAGCTCGATCCAATAAGTGCACAGTATCCTTTTCCAATCACTTTCTAATGAGCGGAATTTGCCTGTGCACATTACAATCTTAACCAATTTGCAACGTTCAGTAAACATTTACATACTGTATACTCTCAGCATTGAGTAGATGTGACAAGCAAAATCAATAAAACAAAACATACCTGTCAAACATGTGTACAGTGACCACCCAAGGGAAACACGTAAAGTGGCCACTGTAGACATGTAACCTTTATAGACAGGTTCCATGACATGTTTTTTTTTTCTTTCTGCTAGAGATCACGTTTGGTGGCCACAATAGGCAGGTTGGCTACTACAGACAGGTGGCCACTATAGGCAGGTTGGCTGCTATAGACAGGTGGTCACAACAGCTTTGACTGTTCATGTGCTTTGCCCTTGTACAAAATCTTTGCCATATATATAAGCACACTCCTATCATTAACCCTGCCCTCTACATCAAGGGGAGCCTGAAAATTTGTCTGGAATGTAAATTTCCTTGCATCTAATATTCCAGCTATTCAGCGTGTACATGTACGTTTGTGCATACAGCACGAGCCGGCATGCATGGTACGGAGCGGGATACGAGGGTGCCTGTAGTGGCAACGCACTGCATGTATAGCACTCTAGAGGTAAGGGATGCGATATTATTGGGAGGAATAAATTGGGAGGTTTGATTGGAGAACACTCTGGATAAATTGATCGTGCACTGGACAGAGTCTATCATTCATTCAGGCACCCACTTTGTATCTGCCCTCGCCAACCGACAAGCCGGAGATGCGGTTAACTAGCGCTGCTTGCGGTTTCCTCGTGCTACCTTCCTCAGTGTAACGATAGCGTAAATTGCTCTTGGGTTTCAAGCTACACTTGAGATGAACGGAACATAATGACAACTAGAGACAAGTACAGTGCATCCTGTTGTACATAACAAATGTTAGCATAGAAATTAGCTTTTTTTTCCCTTTTGGCCCAGTCGGACAAATCCAATCAGATTTTGTTCGCATTTCACTTGCCTGGATCCTGAATCTGGTGGCCCTGAATAATGAAAACATCCACAATTCTGTTTATTTGGTAGCCCATTTGGGCAAGTAACACTTTTTTTAATCTCTAGAACTATTGCATACACAAGTATGTTTGTCTGTTTGTTTGTTTATTTGTTTTCTTTTTTCCCAAAGCGCTGCAAGCGTCGAAAGACAGAACGTGCGCTATATAAAGTATCCACTATTATTATTATTATTACTATTAAGTAATCATATATCTTAATGATGAAGTTTAGTACAATGTTCGGATTGTTATTCTCTGCTCTGCATATTTATGCGACCAGTTGAACAACCTCAGAATAATGTATGTATACACAAATTATCTAGATTTGCTCTCGTTAGGAAAGAAACAGGAAAAGCAGCTCAAAATGTTGCATTTTGTAATACACCATCAGCAACTAGATGGATCTTCGAATGATGCCTCCGCCAAATCTAAAAATCTAGGCAATAAACCGCAATTGTTGATGTTTAAAATATCTCCTACAGTAAGATCAAACCTAACCCAACTTGAACCAATAGTATTACGTACTAGTTGTAACTTGCACATCTTATACAATGAACTGTCATCTCTAGACACATTAATTGCAGGTACTTTAAAAGTTAGTGTCCCACTGTACGTAATTTACACATCCAGGCATGAAGTACCCTGGTTAGCACATTAGGCCCCCATGCAACATACATGTAACATAATCTTAGCATCAGTCAGTGTCATTACTAGGTGAGTCTACCTCATTATATTGCCATGTAACTCCTACTTCATCATCCAACAAATTTATAGCCATTTTCATTAGTTTTACCTCTCCTCCATTGTCAAACAAACTACAGATACAGGGGTTGCATTAGGTGCTTAATTAAGCCATCCAGAATAAGAGCTATTTCAAGGCAAAATTGATAATTATTTCCCTAATCAAATTGGCAGCTCCTATTCTGTTGCTATCTTTTTAATTAATGCAACTACACATTACCCCTTTCTTAACCATGTCAAATGGCAAATAAGTGACTACACACATTTTTATAATCTAAACGACATTGTTTAATAATTTACTCTGCTTTGAATGCTGATTTCCACACTCGCTGGTGTGCCTTACCTGCCGAGTGGCGCAGATATTTTGCATTGTGTAACTAGTAGCAATGTTTTATACTACCCACTGCTGGGGGGGGGGGGGGGGGGTGGTTTGCATAAAGAGTTAAACACAGGTCAGTCAGATTGGGGCATTTAGGTCATTTTCAGATATGCATTTAATTGCAACTTTGCGATTGATGGCAAAAAGCTTTATGCCACACCCCCAGTTCAGTACAGTAGGTCCCATTTAACCTACATGCTATAATGTTCAACATACAGCTTAATACTGATACAAATGTACAAAGTAAATTCAGCATTGCTTATTTTGCACAGAAGAGGCAGCACAAATGATTATTTTGATGCCACACCAGTAGGTCCCATTTAACCTGCATGCTATAATGTTCAACATACAGCAGCTTATTATACTGATAAATATGTACAAAGTAAATTCAGCATTGCTTATTTTGCACAGAAGAGGCAGCACAAATGATTATTTTGATGCCACACCAGAGGGTTCATACTGGCATGGAAAGGGTTAGAGCAGGCAATGTACAAGGTAAGCGAGGGAAGCTTGACTGATGGGAGGAAGAGATAGATCAGGCAGCAGCTGAACATTGTCTAGCCATAAACTTAAAGCAAGATTTAGACAAATGATTTTGTTTTAATTTTTGGTAAAGCCAGAATAAGTGCACATCTCATGCTTTCAATAAAGCTTGATTCTAAATTGCTCTTTTATTGGATCTCTTGCATTTAATTAAGCTTGAAATCAAATTTCTTTCTTTTTACTCTCTTAAAATGTATATACTGTGTATTCATCATTTTTATTCAGGAACTAAGGTGAGGAGCAGATGGCTCATTAATTTGATTTACATTTCCAGTGCTCAATACCTGATCAATTGATTGAAGATTTTAACCGTACAAACGGGTCTAATACAAAAGCCTGAATGGGACTTTAATATTGTGCAATTGCACATTCATGTACACAACAGTAAAGCAGAGCTCTATCTTTCCATATATCAAAAGTCAAGGCCACGTTAGTCGAAGCCATGTACATTTAATGTACACGTGCTTCCACAGTATGAACTTCAATCTCATGTGTGTATACATTTAAAGTGGGATGGGCAAGTCATACAATTTTCATTGTCTATGCTGACTAAATAGTGTGTATAATTTGAATGCAAATACTTAGTTTTGGCCAAGATCAAAATACAACTAGAATAGTGGATTTAGAGATGCATTACATGTAACGCTTTGATAATATCATAGTATGTATCTTATTCATATTCATACTTTATTGGCAATAGTCAAAACGTTTGTAAATTAGACATACATACCAGTTTGACTGAGTCTGAGCTGATAAATTTTGCCTTTAACATGAACAATTTGTCCTAGGACACATATCGTAGCATTGCACATTTAAAGGGGTATTCCGGGCCTGATAAAACTATTCGTTATTTGAATAAGCAGACCAAGAGGAATAATTGGTGAAAATTTGATCAACATCGGACAGGAAACACGGGAGTTATACCTATTTGAACATCATGTAGTAATGGGCGATTGTTTCATAATTGCCGCCAAATGCAACTTATTTCTCATTTTCATAGCTAAAAATTAAATTTTCTCTGCTTGTTTTCACGAACTCATAGAAGAATATTGATGGCCCAACCTCATTGGAATTTGTAAGCTCATACATTTGCTTTGTTATGAAGAAAATTTAAATTTTGTAAAATTTCCAAGTAGAAGTCATAATGGCTGTAGCTCGCAAGTGACGTCACGATCGATAGCAATTTCGAACGATACTAAAAATCGGAGCAAAGTTCATCCTGTCATAACTTTTTTATTGCTCTACCGTTTTGACTCAAATTTTTTATCATGATTCTTCATATTCACCTCATATTATAGCAGACATCACATTTCTTGGGTGGAATTCCCCTTTAAGCCTCTAAGTATTATACAGTGCACATTAATATTAGTTTGCATTACCTCAATGGCCTATTCATGGCGATACCCAGACAATATCCTAGACTTACACTAAGGCAGGCTGATCTTGCGTTAGATCATTAGGAACTGTTTGATTGCACGTCATCCATGCGTACTGAGACATATATCGGTAATGACATCAACATTTAAGCCGGTGCACATACACCACATGTCGTCTCTAACTGCCACACGACCTATAGATGCCTCAGTCAAGAACACTGGTTCAGATATTTCCGAGTCAAAGTCCTTTTGATGCCTTCAGGCACATCGGGCGGCAGGGGCGTAGCTTTGTCCGACAGGGCACACTCTATGTATTTTCTTGGTAAAAAAAAATAATGTTTACCCTTTATGTGTGTGTGTGTGTGGGGGGGGGGTCCCATGCCACTGTTATGTATGGTGGTACCTTTCTTCATTTCAATAGCGCTAGGCTACATGACTTCCGTAGAAAAGAAAAGCTACAGAAGGATGCAAATGTTCTGGTAGGTCCATACTGCATTCTATCATGCTGAACCCACACCCTCCTGGCCTCCCAGTTATAAGATGGACCCTCTACTACCTCTCAGCTTGATTTTGCTATATTATATATTCTCCATTGACCCAAGCCCGAGTATTTCTGGACCTGAATGGGTTTATTCACGCAGAAGGCATAAAAGACAACATGGCCTCTGCATATCAACTTTTTGTGTACCCACAGTCGACAGATGTCTACCACATAATGCAGGTTTTTTTTATTGGGCTTCTTATCTTTCGAGTTTGAATTCGCACAGGAACCTTGTTTTTGTATTTATTTGCATATTCATAACAGAATATTACCTCCCTGCCACAAGTTGCCAATTTGTGACAGAGGCAAAATAAAAAAGTTTTCAAAACTCTAGCCAAAATTTGATTGTACATGGCACTATAAATACCTTTAAACTACATGATGCTCACATGTTCAACGTGCAGACAGACAGACACATTCATGAAAATGTATTCACGAATGTATGTTCATGTGTTTGATGTCTGGTGACAGAGGCAACAGGGGTATTCAAGATCTGGTTCATGGTGGTCATATGACAGCACATATTTCCGGCTGTTGTCTGGCGTTTAAACTTGAACCCTGATTGATTTTGGTATAACATGTATTCTCCATAGACCCATGCCCTGAGTATTTTCAGGTCCAGTCCTGAAAGGGTTAAAGGGTGTGCATTTACTTCGCAGACGTGCCCACGACTTGATATGAATGACTAAAATAACACATGCTCTATGCACCGGCTCTATGGTATACCACACCGGTTCTTTTAGTCATGCATGCCAAGTCGTGGGCACATCCGCGAAGAGAATGCCAAAGATTGTCATGCGGTGGGATGCTATACCGTGGTTCGCCATTTGGAACTAGACTAGTTCGTGCAGTGTGCACACAGCATAACAATGGGCCAGTTTGTATTACGCACCATGGACAAGATAGCGCATGTGATATACAAAACTGAACTACCTATAATTACAATGCCCTCAGTGACAACCTAAATATATTAAAAAAATAAAATAAAAAAAGGCATGCATGTATGTTTTGGAAATTCAATTTTAAGAGGATTTGGAAGATAATTACATTCAGATCATCTGGGGTCACAATACGATGAGCTCAGTGATGACCCAAATAGAAACAATAGAAAACGAGCATGCATGTGTCGTTATTTTTGTTCATTCTGAAAAGAATTTGGGGGATAATAACCTTTAGAATTTCAACTCATGAGTAATGAGCCAAGTAAAATTTGAGACTACAAAGCAAGAAGTAACAGAGTTTTCTTTGAAATGACTGGTCAGATGTTGTTCCCTTTTCAGACTACAATGCCACACTGCCACAATTAGAACAAGTGACACTTTTTGGACTATTCATGGACTAAAATAGAATGAAAAAAGGTATAATTATGACTGGAAATTTACCTGATAGAGAGCTTCATCACACTGGCTCTGGATGCCGAGGTTGACCATTGTGTTGGTCAAGGTTCGGCCAATGTAGTACTCCAGGGACAGGTAGTACACCCTCTGAAGGAAGAACAAAGAAACAACAAGAAAAGAACTTAGTAAATATGACTAATGTATCAACAAAATATTTGTGCTATTTTCTGTACTGGCTCAACTTAGGTCAACATTGACCATTGTGTTGGTCAAGGTACGACCAATGTATTACTCCAGGGACAGGAGGTACCCTCTGAAGGAAAAACAACTAAACAACACACAAAGATAAATAGTACCAATGAATCTACAAAAAACATGTGCTCTAGATGTCCACAGGATTACATTGACTTGTGTTGGTCAAGTTAAGGCCAAAGTATTCTAAACAACAATTATTATACACTATGAAAGAGAAAAAAACATGAAGGGAAAAAATGTGTTTTTTTTCTTCATGTTTCGTCATGTTTTATTAAAAATCATAAAACAAAAGAAATTGAAGAATCAACATTTTGTTTCAATGCTGTTTTATACAATGTAAATTTGAGCGAATAAATTGACTACAAAAATGGTATAGATTGAGATGACAAAAACAACTTCCATTTGTTTCATTTGGGGGAAATTTTACTTTTGCCTAGTCGAGTAATCTACAGTTACTTAATGCTTTGAAAAAAATGTTAAGGGATGTTGTGACAGCTACCGAAGACTTGCCTCGTAAGATAAATTACCCGAGTGACAAACAGACCATCTTTGAAAATTCTATAATCTCTTTCATCATCAATATTCAGACGAATATTGTCTATTTCAACAAATTTGTTTCCTTTTACTTAAGTCTATATAATTTATGATTATCTTTGCAAAAGCATGAAAGGAGATAAGCATACTAACGTGAAAAAAATATATATATATGCAGGTAATTTTATTTTTTCAGAAATATGAAAAGCCTTGTGGCTAATATGCAGCACTGAGCTGAAGATCCTTATCTCGCGTTCAAGGCATTGAAGCAGCCTTTGTGGCCTTTGGGCTTCCTACAACCTGTGAAAAACAAGTCTTGAGCCAAAGAGAAACTTGCGGAACAATATGCCCAGTGTTCACCGCATCTTGAACTTTAAAGCTGATGTGGAATTCTTGCACAGGAATTTAAATCGAGACAGAAATGGCCCTCCAACCATTTTTATTGCACAAAAATGTCACAATCCTGCTGGCCCAGCTAGGGGCCACTATAATTAGCTTTGGGCCTTTGTGCCACCGAAATGTAATTAATACCAAATTGTACTTGCCCTACAATGCTGGGCAACCAAGTGTTAACATACAAGATTCTTTAAAATGTGTGATTAGTCTAGCAATTGCAGAACCTGCATTGTATTTTGTGTTTGTATTTGATGTTCACAAACAAAATATTAACTTGATCTGATTAAGCACAATCAGAGTGATTCAATCAGATTTGTGATGTTACATTGTGTTTTGTTATTTTTGTATTCTAACTTGGTAAAAGGACAAAAATAACCCATGATACATAGATTCAGAATAAAATGGAAATGAGCCTGAGAGTAAGACTACAAAGCATTCCCCCCCCCCCCCCGCATCATTTGAGTCACTGCAAACTTGTAAAATGTCACCAATTTTAAGCACATATTTTCCTTGCAGTTCATGGACTGTGTTACTGAACTTGAAGAGGAATGGAAAAGAAGGACAATATCTTAAAAGTTTTCTTTTCCAGCGCGATCATGACAATCCACACTAAAATCCAAAACTTTCCCACCGGGTAACCCAATATAAGTAACCAATCCTCTTACTGGGCATTCAAAACAAGCTAACAAATTATAGTGAGCTTTGGGATTCTGAGAAAGCACACAAATCGTACTGTGCTGAATGTGTTGATGCTTAGATTGTTGTTGTAGTTGTTCGCCATTTTAATTTATCATCATAAAACTGTAAAAGTATTTATAACGATTCAAATAGACAAATCATTACATTACCTTATTAGAACAAAACAATATAAACCCTCTGAATAACCTTAGGGACACATTCAAAAGATTGCTTCCCAACTATTACAGAAATAAAAACAAGTTTGGAAGATTCTAGCCAATAACCGACATGCAAATTGTGAATAATGATTAACCAACCTTTTTTACATTGTATTTCTTTTTTCTTTTTTTCTAAACAAATTAATCAAAGGGTGGTACCATTGTTACCAAATTATCAGGCTGAATAGCTAACTTCCTTTAATTTTCTTGTCTGTTTATTTTATTTATTTAAAAGATGATTGTCTTGAGACGTCTTGCGGTACATGTATAATTGGAAGATTATAGTAACTTGAAGCTAAGGTTACACCCATTTTGTCTATTCCCATTTCGTCTACTTGAAGAAAAAAATGAGAATTAAAGATTGCCAAGCGTAAAGATGATATCCTGCGGATTGCAGTTCGAACGAGGCTAGTTTGTGTGAACTGGATAACACTATTAAAAGCCTGTGTGTTTTACGCACTTGGGCAAGATGGCACTGCGCATCCGATTTATAAATCTGAGGCCAAGGATTATAATTAGTAATGGTTTAATTAGGGTTAGGGTCAAGTACATGACTGGTGGTCAAGTTTTGATTTGTGAAATATAATTATCACCTGATTATCAGGCACCATGTACATTGCAGTACTCTGAGGCCCTGTTGCAGAAAGAGATGCAATCAACTGAAGTTACAATTGATTTTAAGTCAGAAAATGTGCGTGTTTCAACCAATCAGATTTGTGCATTTAGAACACATGATCTTACTTTAAAATAATTGTAACTTACAATGGATTGTATCTCTTTCTGCAATGGGGCCCAGGTGAGACTTAAGAGTCAATATTAAATGGGTGTAGACCAAGAGACCATACACTGAATAACGGTGCCATCCCAGTTATTCAGGGGTTCAACATCAGACTGCCTAAAGGCTGATCCACATCAGTGTTATTAGTCAGGTGAGAGTGAGAAGGGCGTTAAGTACATTTGTGGCTAAATTGAGTTGCGCATACCATCTTGCAAGTTCGGGCCTTCTCTATGTGATGCAACATTTTCAGATTATATTTATTTATGTCTAATTCAGGGAATATCTATAGAAGAGAAGAAATAGAGAGCTACATTTGGTTTCTACTTTGCTTTTAAACTAGAATCAAAGTGACTTGGTGCACTTCTCTTTCTTGACCAACGATATCATCATTTGGGACTTAAACCAGGGCTCGACACTAGCACTATACTATACTAGCAAGTATAAATTGGTGTAGGGCAAGTAAAATTTCATAAATTGTCTAGTTTGCTTGCCCGATTGGGCAACTAAATAATTGTTCAACTACAAGATAGTGTCATTTCACATGAGTTAATCTCATCTAGGAGTAAGAGGGCAAGTACATTTTTATAATGGGGCAAGTAAATTTCATCATGTATGATTTTACTTGCCCGAATGGGCCAGTACAGAAAAAAGTTAGTGTGGAGGCTTGCTTAAACAACATTCAAACAACGAATACAAGCGCAAGCATCCCTCACATCATGCCCAGTATAGTATCAAGTTACCCCTTCAATGCATACGAGTAGACTTGTTAGATGCTAACACATTGGGCTAGGCTAAGTGATAGCTTGCCCATTATAAAATAGCATCACTCAGGGCTTAATTTGTAAACTTCAATATATTACATGTGCCCACTGATTCCAGGCTATGATCTTATACTTGAGGGATAGTTTGGAACACTAAAAGCATCATAGAAAACATAAACTAAACTAGATCTAAAGTGTATTTAAACAAATCTCTTATCAGGAAAATATCAAATATTGGTCAGATTCGTTTTTTAAAACCGGACAATATTGTACATATATATACCGAATGATCTCTATCATAACCATGTACCCATTATGGTTAAGCATTTGAAACCTCATGATAAGATTGTAACTACAGAACAACCAAAAAAATACACGGGGGCAAAGGGCGATTCGCCCCCGATACCTTTGGAATCGCCCCCGTGATGATCGTGCATGATCGTGCATGATCGGAAAGCGCCAGAAACATACCAAACATGGCATAATCGAATAGATCACATCATGATAATCATTTATTAGACCCGTGAGCAGTGAAAACCATGTAAAGAAAAAAAGAGCCCCCGTGAGCCCCAAAATAGCCCTCGTGAATAATTTCACGAGGGCGTTTTTCTCCCTCAAAATGTTCAAAATCGCCCTTGTGAAAAAAAAAGTATTTTTTTGGTTGCTACAGAATGCTCCCTGGTATAAAAAAATACCATCATTAGGCAGGCCCTACATGATCACTTCATCATTTGATCACTCGGGGCTTAACAAACCTCTTGCCAGCCAACGAAACTTATCCTAACCTCAAAAATATCATCGTTGGGACTTTACCCCCTGACTACTCATGGACTGATAACACCCTCTCAGTCTGGATGTAACCTCTTGGCTGCAAATAGACCGACTGATCCTCATCATTAAGATACCAAGGTGTCATCTGAACAATGGTCCATGGGCCTGGCCCAACTTGGCCCGGCCTGGCAGACTAATCAATGACTGTAGTGCAAGGGCGGCCTCCATCTCCCGTATGTACCAGCTGCCATCCGTGACTGCACGCTCCGCACGTAGTCTATGAGGCTAACAGTGATGTAGTGTCATGTTCACCGGTGCTTGTGCCTTGTACGTGCATGTGGGAGCTTCATGTCTAGATTAAACCTTTGTGCATGACTATGTGTATAGATAAATACATGACATGTATGTCAGATGTGTACAGGTCTATACATAGTATAGCTAGCACCTGGGAAATTGCAGCCCACGACAGATTAAATGCTTCAAGTTTGGAAACTTACCGAGTGGGATATTGGTAAAATCATATCTTGGGAGATTTATATCAATGCATGAATTGAAATTGTATGACTACAGAAGAGGCAAATTTACTCAGCACAAATTGAGGGATTCCGTGGATTACCACATACATGTACACACACCGCTTAAATGGTTTATCTATGTGTGTGCTTGCATCAGTAGATATGAAACTGTTTTCAACTTGGCTTTAAAAATTCTCTTGAAAAATTGTGACCTTTGTGGAAATTCTGTACTCTGAAGATTAAATGTCTGTGTAATAATGAACACTCCTAATTGACTAATGCATACATGTAATATTTTCTGTCCCAGCATTTGCTCAGGAACTAATACTTTAGAGAAGATGTGAAATGTGAAATTGATAAAGGACCTGTACATGTTAATGTCATGTCGCACAATAATGCTTTAATTTTCTATAGTAAATAACGAATTTACTCCTGTGTAATTTTTAATGTGTTTCAAGTACTGTATAGTTGCAAGTAAAGCAGCTTTGTTTCAACTAAATGTGCAGATGTCAAATAATTTTGTTTAAGAAAATAACAAATGAATGAGTAAATCTATATATATTTTTGCCTTATTTATCTGTAGGCACTTAAAGGCAATTTAAATGCATTTCACTTATGTAGACATATAAACATTAAGTCACATACATGTATGTACAGTGTACATATAACAAGTCAGATACATGTAACTGGAGAAACGGAACCAAGCCTTTAAATCGTCACGATCCATAATTATATGTTGGGATTGCGAATGCCGGTCTGTCTGTACGCCGGGCATCAATCATCCATCACTCACAGCCCCGACTTCAATTATGCATACACATACATGTACACTTGATGCATGGTTTGATCAATACAGCAAACAGTGAGGTCAGAAAAGACAACCGCACACTTATCGCCCTTGACGCTAGCTGGTTGATAATTTAATACCGGCCATGCATTCACGCTAGTCAATGGATGATGATGATTACGAGGACATGATAATATGTACCTTCTCTCATTATCCTTTCGCAAACAGATTATTTTTTTCCTCTAGATTTACTGGTGAGAGAAGGTCGCATGAACTGAGGATAACAAAATTACACATTTGTATGTTTTGTATTACTAAATGTATATTTCTCGAGGATGCAGATGTCTCTTTATCTGTACTTACACCTTAACATAGTTAATTGGTAAAACAAGATTACGTTTTTCCACTTATGTATATAATATATGGAAAGGTTGCGAGACATTTTGTACATATTTATGGAAGGATGCACTTAAAGCCCAGTAACTGTTACCTAGAAATTGTTAAAAAAAGATTTTGAAAACCCTTCATGTAAAAAAAATAGATAGGATTGTTTGATGTTGTGAAAGCAACATATAATATGGTGCTTAGTCAAAGCAATTCAAAAATACATGGGGGCGCTGGGCGAATTCGCCCCCGAAATGCCCAAAAGAGCCCCCGAAAAAAAATGTAGTTTGGATTGTGATCAAATGCTTATAAGATGATCACTTACAGCATTAGAGCTTTTTAGTAGCCCCTGAAATTCGAAAAAGAGCCCGGAAATTGGTAGCCCCCGAGATGATAAAAGTAGCCCCCGAAAAGGAGCCCCCCGAAATAAAAATATTATTTTTGTCTGTCTAGTGGGTTATTTCCCATCGGCTGATGGCTGGAACCACTAAAAATGTATGTCAGGCCAGCAGAAAATGTTACAAATTTAAAATCCCATTTAGGTGGCCTTATTGGGGGACTAGATTTTCAAACCAACAAATTTGTATCCTTCACTGTCAAGCTTCATAACCAGATGTCTTAATTTCAATGAATGAAGGGAGTGAGATTTTGAATAGAAGAATAAATTAAATGAAATTTGGGGGCCAGTAAATATTTGTTTTGGGCCACCACAAAGTGAGAGGAAATTACTTTACTAGCCCGACCTGGTTGGGCGGCAAACAAAATAAGGTTAACATGGAGCCCTGTCTAGATGGTAGATATGTTCAACTGTCACACACATACAGTGCACACACAACAGAGTCGCAATCACAGGCATAACACACGCACTACATGTACTTCACTGATATCTGGCATTTTTTTAAAGACCCGGATATATGTTTTGACTGAAGGCATATATTGAATTTCATGCAATTTCCTTAATGAAACCGAGGTAAGAAGAGCACTACAAGTACATAACAAAAGTATTTTGGTGAATTATGCATGTAGAAATGTGATCCACTAACGTTGTCAAATTCAACCCAAATCACTTGGAGGTCTCACATTTCTCTTGTATATTGTTGTTTGGCATATGTGGTAACAGAAGAATGAAATGGGTTTTGATATTTCAAATGTCTTCATAATAATGGTTGAATTGAAAAGCGATATGGAAAGCTTTTTCGATTGTAGTCAAATCAATGGGCAGTATGTGATAAATGTTCACTTTTTTCAGTAAGGTAAACAGTATTCTTTTTCTATTAAACTACCACCATGATTAAAGTCTCAAAAATCACTTTTGGGTATCCTTATGAAGTTCATGGATCACTTTAACTTACACCTCATTGTATAATATGCATTACATATTACCAGGCGAAGAACATGTTCAGTCACAAATAAAGAGTAGGGTAAAATGTAAAATGCAGATCTATATTGCAACAGTGCCTAGCTTGCTTACACAAAGCAATGTTTCTAATGCACCTGCGACTAAGGTTTTCATAAATGTTAAAGGTTATGGTTTTGAACTCCCAGAAATGCTTACTACATGTACATGTACCATCAAGAGATTTGACAACCTGGAGGATGTAAACTAAGTTCCCCTTGGGCCTTGGTGGCTCACTGCAAATCAATCAGTCAGTTCAATTTATGCACCAAGTCCGAGTTTCCAGTATATACATCATGATGATCATATACATGTACCAAATCTATCATTACCAATGCATGTTGAAACAGTGAAAACAAGACACAGGGACTCATGACAATGTAGCCCCATAAATACCAAATAGATCTTCCATAATGTCTCATAGAGCTTCATTTTTAAATTTCAGAGTGCTATTTTCATGCAGGCAAGCATGAAAACTTGAAAAGTATCCCTGAAAAATATACATGCTAATGTTACCCTGATAAGTATGCATATTTAATACAATGCATGAATATTTCAACCTTTTTTCCTTGCGGCCCAGTGGGGCAAGTAAAAACAAGACTTTTCATTCACATTCTAGTGGCCCAACAATTGTACAAATTCAGGCCAGTGGAATTCAGCATCAAAGAATTGTGGTGACTAATTTTGAGCACTGCATATAATTATTTACACGGATAAGCAAATCCAATCATAAATTGTGCTTGCCATGGTGCTGTAGCAAGCACTGTACGAAGAGCTCGACATTCGCACTGGCCCGCTGGCCGGGGCCAGTGAAATCGCACTTCGGGCCAGCAAAAATGTATGAAAGTCATATTTTGGTGGCCCGATCGGACCAGCAGATTTTCAACCAGACATTGGCAAAATTAGAAAAATCTTGTTTTCTTCCATGTCATGCTAATTCTGATCACAGGTTTGATTAGGAAAGTAATATTTTGATTGTAAAAAGTTAACTCATGAAATAAAATGTTGGGGCCAGTAAATTTTTATTTCGGGCAACCAGAAAAGTGGAAGAATTTATTTCACTGGCCCGACCAGGCCACTGACAAAAAAGATAAGTGTGGAGCCCTTCTGTAAGGCTGGGGGGATCGCTCAATCAAATTGATCTATGATCGCTGATAGAGCAAGCACTATATCATCTTTTCATCTAATAATGGACATTTGAAATGGAAATGAGGGTGCTGCAAATCACAGCTCTGCCAGTGAAATAAATTGACAGTTGATAGTCTATACGATCATGATCATGCAAATTGAATTTTTTGCATTCCCCTTTTTTATAATTTGCATTTTCTCTTGAATAAAATATTCTTTATGGTTAAGGAATCGGGCCAATATCACATGAATTGTGAGTTTAAATCAAAAAATGTTTTAGAAACATTGAATCCTCAGAATAGGAGGAGTATTTTAATGCTTGTTTAATTGAGTTTACAGTAATTTTGTTGATCCTACGACACTTTGAAAATATTTGAAATATTCGACATTTTTGTGCGAGAAGTTACAATACACCTTCATACATGTATACATAACACTCATGCACACATACTATGTACATAACAACACAAACAGATAGTATACATGTGTATAAGTCACTCAACACTTTATGGAGAATTCGGTTGCAATGTTAGTGCCATGAAACTGAATAAACACTAACACCGGCCTTAAACACCATACTTGAAATCACCCATTGCCTAGGGGCCTGTTGGGTCCTGTAATAACTCTATGGGAATTGTGAGTAGGCAGCTGGTTAATTATCTGGCATCACATACATACATTGTATGAAAGTAATTGCTGGAAGCAGAATCACAAATAATAGCCAGTGACTGATGAAGTTGAGAGGTTCACACTCCAGTAATGAATGCTTATCTCAGCCAGGCCCCAAGGCATTTATTCCTGGACATCTGAAAGACATACATGTAATGAATGTTCAATCTGGCTTCAATGAAGCAAACACACACAATTTCCTCCGATTTGCATCTCGCACGAAAATAAACGGGGGTATAGCAGTAAATTAATCAATGTACACATACATGTACCCATGAAAACTACATGTATCTTTAAGTGTCAACGATAAATATATCAAGTAATGCCACATACATGACTCTGCCAATGACTACACACAATCAAATCAAATTATGACTTTACATCTCATAATTAATTGAATCAAAAGCATATTCTCACTTCTGATGTAATGACGTAAGAAATAATCAGATTTGTGTGGAAGAGTAAACATGTGAACTTGTCAGTCATATCTTATTAATGTACAATGTAGCCCAAGGGGTATTGTGTGAATGCTGTTATGCTCATCATTTACAAGAAAGTGTATGTGAACAAGGAATTAAGGAAAAGAATTAATGCAATGCCCTAGGCTTGGGCGTGAGAACCAATTACCCGATTCTACTCGACTCCAGAATTGGGAATCGGCCCTCGATTCTTGAATAGCGTGGAACCGGGTAACCGATTCTGTGTCTATTGACTCGCGAGAAGGGGAGAGTCGGCTCTAATCCTGACTCTCCTCGGTCATAATCGGAATAGACGCAAACTAAATAGCGCGGCCCGGCATCATTTACTGATTGAACGCATGAAACCGCCTTGTCTCACGCACAGACACACTCTCCTCGTCTCTCGCACACTGCACAGACAGTCTTTCCTCGTCTCTCCCGTCTTAAATCATTTCAAGAAAACAACGGTGGCGCGCGCGCCAATAGACTAGACGTGTACATGTACTTCAGTACATGTGCGCTGTCGGCCATGCCCATATATAGAAGTATGACTCACAGAACATACGAGCATGTACGTTCGTGTATGCAGCATAGCATTGCAAGCGAAGCAAAACTCTGCATGCAATGCTCGCGCTGGCTCCGATATGGATATATGTGGTGGCGATGTGCTGTTTATGTCGCTGTTTGCGAACTTTTTAATATATCAGGTAAGAAAATTCTATTTGAATGTTGTAACTGGTACTTGCAATTGTACCTGCCTTACGCGGTATAGCGCTACTAGAAAGTTCACCATTGTACTAATGGTTTCAGTTATCTCTCGCTCAGAACCGATGTACTTCCCATGTACACAGAGGGTATGATTGTGTGATTTTGCAGGTATGAATTATGTGTACGATCTCATTGAGAACCGATTCCACTCAGAAGTGAGACATGGGTATGGAACCGGAATCGACTCCAAGCTGGGGCAGAACCGCCCAAGCCTACAATGCCCATGCCTGCTTAGATTGTATTTTTTAAGAACAATACACTTAGTTTTGTAGAAGCGTTTTGCATGAATTTTGTGACAGAATGCTAGGTAAATATAGGCATACATTCATTTATTGTAATGAAGCAAATTATAACAAAGCTTATATTTCTTTATATCGATACAAGAACAAGAAAAATACCCATACTAATTTCCATACAAAAGGATAATACAAGTAGAGAATCTGCTGTAAAGCTGTCATTGCAAAATGTTGCATATATACATAAACGATGCATGCTCTAGCGGTTCAAAGACCTGTGCCTGCCTGACATGCATCTATGCCTGCGACCCACCAAAGTGTATGGAAATGAGCGTTTGTGTGCTTCTCACTACAATATTTCTTTTCAAAAGCAAAACTTACCAATGTGGCTAGCCAGGTGATTAACCTGTTCCCTTCGAGATTCTGAAATCTCCATAGGCTTTGTACACAACCCACCCGGTTCCCGTAGTCAAGGGGTTAATCTGTAATTTCTCTAGGCCTTTTAACAAAAATGTTAATGTCATGCATTGCCGGCCCCTCCTACTTCCTAAGAAAGATTCGCTAGGAGAAGGAGGGCCCCAAAGTGTATGCCATCACACTTTTATAAAAGACTATAAAAGAGGCCCAAGAAGAAAAAGTTTTATAAATGTCAGGCTTCTAGTGTATTTGGCATGCATCAGGGCATGGGCATGCATGCATAATCATAAAGGAACATATTGTAATACAACACTCGACTCCGTCTCTCCGAGTCTGAATATTCTTGTACCTAAATGAATATTGTGAATTGTGATGGTGCAACTTAAGAACCATTCCATTCAAAAATAACTTTAGTAAGTCACAAATCTACATTGAAATATACTAATTGAAAGAATTTATCATTAGCTTTCATTTGATACAAAAATAATTAAAATTACAATTTTTGATTTAATTATGGTCAATTTAAATTACAAGTAAAAATTAAGAGCCTGATTTTCCAGAGGCGGTCACAATTGGTCAGGCAGCACAAAGTAATTTTGTAAGAACATGAATTACTGGAACTTCGTAGCATTAGACGTCTTCTATTTTTTTTAACTCTAGAGAACGCTAGCGCGAAGCGCTAGCGTTCTAGATCCAGCTCATACCGTACCGAAATTGCACATTTTGTGTGCAGGCTAATTGACCTTAAAATTATACATATGATAGTGATACGGTACTTACCCCCGATGTCTTATCCAATATGTGATCCAACTGTCCGGTGCATAAAAATTATGATTTTTCCCTCCATTCCGCTAAAAATCAGTGATTTATGCACCTCCTCGACTTCTCTCCGTGTGTTAGTGCGACTCCGAACAGATTTTGAACGACAGATGATCGCGACCGATAGCCGCCGATGCGAACGGCGAACGGCGCCATGCGATACATGATGTACACATGATGCTATTACCTTGCGTACATGTGTATCGCAAGCACCGTACGTTCGCATCGGCGGCCATCGCGATCATCTGTCGTTCGAAATCTGTTCGGAGTCGCACTAACACACGGAGAGAAGTCGAGGAGGCGCATAAATCACTGATTTTTAGCGGAATGGAGGGAAAAATCATAATTTGTATGCACCGGACAGTTGGATCACATATTGGATAAGACATCGGGGGTAAGTACCGTATCATATGTATAATTTTAAGGTCAATTAGCCTGCACACAAAATGTGCAATTTCGGTACGGTATGAGCTGGATCTAGAACGCTAGCGCTTTGCGCTAGCGTTCTCTAGAGTTACTATTTTTTATACCTGTCTAGACCAATGCAGCAGCTTTAGCCCTTGACAAGCAGGGGTGGGGTCTACACTTTCTAATTAATTTGCTTACTCCCGAGTCCTTGTCTTAAATCATTTAAATCCCTACAAATTTATTTTTTGTATGACACTCAGCTCAATCAATGGATTTTGTTGAGTTAAAGTTGTTCAAGACGTGGTGTACGAACTGATTAACTAGTGCAGGTCTAGTCTATGGAGTATTGTATTTGTAGCATTCGGATAAGAAAATCACTTTTGTTTTTTGTTTCAAAACACCATTTCAAAATGTATTTATATTTTATTTTAAACGTGATGCATACATGTTGTCTTTCAGTTTCGTTTGACTTTCAATTGTTGATCTGTACTCTTTGTAAAATGTCATACAAATTTGGAAATTAGCTATCATATCTCACAGATCAACAGCATTGTTCTATATGGTTAATGATTACATGTAATATGATAAATATAATTGATTTCAAAGTCAAACCAATACCTTCGGGTCAGTTTCATAGTAATACTGCTGCGTGCGGATCCAGCGGCCCACCAAGTGGTCACGGACGGCATGCGCCAGGGCGATGTAGTAGTCGCGCTGCGTTGCCACATTTCGGTCCTTCACGAGAGTGTAATGGAGGTGACGATTAAAACTCGTTTTGAAGTGCGAAACGTCTTCCACACCCGCTATTCCACGGACGCTGATTTGCTTCCTTTTCTCTTGGTCACTTTGTGCCATTTTTGTAGGAGATTGTTGTTCTACAAGTGTTAAAAAATAGCAAATCTTACGGGCCTTCCACTGCTTTTCGACGGGTAGACTTCCACTTCCAGGTAGCCCACTGACGTGACATCGACCGTACCCCCGATTACCCACGTACACACGTACCACACTATCCATAGTACACTGGGAGTTTGTGCAACTATGTACATGGCATGTACATATTGATGCCGCACACATTATGCATGGGCGAGAGGCCTGCACGAGAGGTACGTACCCTCACCAGGAAAATCGCACCCCTGGTAAAAGCATCTTATCTACCAGCTGATCATGAGATGGCGACAAACAAACTGTCAAGTATAATAACGCTGTAAAATAATGCTCTTTGAGTGAAATAGGAAATCAAAGGGGAAGTTTTGGTTTACACTAAAGTGAGAGATCCACTAAAGGGAGAGATCCACTTTTGCAAGCCAAAATTCAAAAGTTGCGAGGTTATTGTCTTATATGAAAGGAAATGTCATTTAATAGCATGCCTGAACAAATTAGGGCTTGAAATCTCTTTTTCGTGGAGTTATACCCAGGGAGCAAAGGGGTTTTTTCATACATGGAATGTTATAAAAGGTTTGGGCCCATTATTGTCTTCTAGGACCTTGTAGAAGCACAACCTAGGTGGACAACCTCGCGAACTAGCTACTGGAAGGCCAGAAAACACATATTAAGGATTTTACCCCTAATGTACGTTAAAAGCGCCTTAAATCCTTAGGGTTCATGAACATCCTACTCTGGTATTTTCACGATTACACCCAAACGGATGCTGATATCATCCAATTGCTTAGAATATGTCTTTCATAGATAGTTGTGCATCTTTTAATACCAAATTTTGCCTTTTTACTTCTATTGTTTTTTGTCACGTGCATTTTATATGTCACGTGTCAGATATAGAATGTGAAATTTCACATACGCCTATTGACAAACATATGTGGAAATGATGCAGATTATAGAATGACACAAATATTTAGCTGTAAAACCTTATACATGTTCGATGACATTTAGTAAGATGAAAAAAAAAACAGTAAACTAGCAAAACAAAGGATAAAACAATACAAAATAAAAGAATTTGAAACAAAGAAATACATAAGAATAATTACATGTAATAATTATAATGATAACATGGATGTTATGATTTAGCGAACGTATCAATGTATGACGATCGTGGTGCGTCATTATGTTTATCCCCAGTCATTGGATACATACTGCCATCAATCCAGCACACAAGAGTGCCCATTTCTAACTCACATGGGAGTCTTCCAGCCTGCATGACACCTTGTATATGAATACAGTGCTAATGAATCACGTTCCATCCTTCCGGGCACTCTCTGATTCCGAACTCGGGACCTCATATGTGGAAAGCTTGTGCCCTTCCAACCTTTCACACCAAGTCCACGCATATACACTCATAGCTATTTATTACAATCAAAATCTTTATAATCTGTTTTAGGCCCTTGGAACTGTTTTTATACTATTTTTGACAATTTTCGTTAAAAATACATAAAATAACCAAACAATCATGTTACAATTCCAAACAAAGTGATTTTGTGTTCATGCATTGTCTCATATGACATAACAAAGCTGCACTCATTATCATAATAGGGGGCTGGGGGTACGAAGGTACATCGACATCGTTTGGAAAGAGTGCTAAATACAAAGTCAAAATAACGAGGTATGAAAGCTAACATGTCTTTGGAATGAGTCTTTTTCAACTGATTAGATGACATCCTTGTAAAGCTTGATAACTTCTATTCGCAAGAAAAAGAAGGCCAACCAAATTAATCCAAACAACAGCAAGAACATGTCAATGCCCTTTGTACACATGACACTGACATTACCACAAGCAGGAAAGAAATGACAGCTTACTAGTGCAAGTGCAGTCAAACCTGTCTATAGCGACCGCTCAAGGGACCGGCGAAAAGTGGTCGGTGTAGACAGGTGGTCTCATTAGGCAGGTGGGCTGCCATTTTGAATTTCTGGTCGCATATTGTGCCTATATGCACATGTGTAATTAATTGACATCTGTACACGCACGTGTCCAGTGGACAGTTTAACATCTGAACACTTCAATCTTAAATATCTTTTTAACGAAAGGGAAATTCGAAAAAACGAAACCTGTCCCATGCTTCTATTGTTAATACGAATACAGCAAGGTATGAGGGAACCACCACCATTACAATTTGATTGTGAGGATTTGGACAATGTTACTAGATCTCTTTAAAATAGACTCCTACCACATTTCTAACTATTAAAATCGTACAATACTCTTAAACCCGTTCAGGGCCCCGTTGCAGGAAGAGATACAATCGATTGTAAGATGCAATTAATGGTAAGTCAGGTCACGTGTTTCAGATGCGCAAATCTGATTGGTTGAAACGCGTAAATTTTCTGACTTACAATCAATTGTATATTATAATCGATTGTATCTCTTTCTGCAACGGGGCCTAGGACTGATTGATTAAATTGGTTAAGTGCCAACATGGCCAACGAGACTATTTTGCCAAACCACGTCCACGTAATAAATTATTAATACTCAGTAAATAGTACTCCGCGCAAATGTTGAGAAACTAACCGGCTGTTCAAACATCAGATAGAAGGACGCGATTTTATGATACTTATTTATTAATAATTATTTTAATAAATGTTCACTCTTTTGTACACATATAATTATCATTTATAATTATGTACTGAATCTACGTTTGAAAAATATATACGAAAATCTGTCGAATTCCTTATACTCGATGTAATAATGACCCTGGAATATTCAATCCCATATATTAGAGACTAAAATACTTGAATCGAAATGTGATAGCTAGGTGACCAGCCAAAGTCAATCTATAAGCTGTCTGAAGTTTATTGTCATTATAAAAGTTGGTTTTATGCATTGACCTGCTCAGGATTGGAGCCTTGAGTGACCAGAGGCGACAGAGTTGATGCCTTGGTCGCTCAAGCGCTAATTTTGTGGTCGCTATACACAGATTTATATGTACGTCGGGATCCAAATAGGGTGGTCGCTGGTCGCGTTAGGCAGGTGGTCGCATTACGCAGGTCGCTTAACACATGATTTTTCAGGGGAGGACCAGAGAGCGGTCGTTATGAGCAGGTGGTCGCTTTTACATCAGCATAATCTGCATTTGCAGATTTGACTGTATAAGTCTATTCATATTCCAAAATTGTGCTTAATGACGGGGTAGAATCGTTATAAAGTCTGCCATGATGAAGAATTTTAAATAGGGGAAATCTGCAAAGTGATCAATCAAACCACAATCATGAGGCTACATAATCATATTAAAAAAACAGTTATTGTCAGATGCCAATATATAGTTTATTGGTATTTTCACAAATAACCTATACTATACTTGTGGATTATGCTGATGTAAACTTAATAAGCATTTTTATGAATGATACCCCTCTAAATCTAAACGTCATTTAAGATCATACACATTTCTGAAAAGTATTCCTTAATCGCTAAGTATCAATGATGTGCTCAATAACATGTTATAAGTCTACGATCACAAATAGTAGTACATACAGTCATGTAGTTCTTGAACCACAGATGTTGTGCAGTTGACAGCTAACACAGGAACTGCCCTGAGCTTCCTCAGTGAGAACAGTGTTTGGATGAACAATTTAATAGTTAATGAGTCCTGGAGACATGTACAGTCACCCGATATAACCATAGTTGTTAAAACCATCAACCTGACCAGTTCGAGGATTCAAATCATTTACAAGGTGCCATATACAAGCTGTTTATAGTGATCCCTCTTGAGGATCTTTTCTCAATATAGAACATGCTTCTCCATGAGAGGTTAGGTCACCATCAATGAGTAGTATGCAATGTCACGGATTCAAACAGTATAGGTCTATGTTTTTCTAAATGTTAAGTGCTCATTCATGATATACATGTGTGTCCTTCTAGTCCAATGCACATTTCTATGAGTCAAATACAACTTATAATTATGTGGACTTGTTGAAACAATGATGTACCATGCATTATAACTTAAAAGTGTACGATGGTTCAGAAAATGGCCTACAACATTAACACAAATTGTAACATTGTTTAAAGATGTAGAGTAGGTCACTTTTTTTTTTCTCTGGTACGATTATCATTTTTTATCATGATTGTTTTTGTCCATGCCCATTACTGTGTTTGATTGTATTATCGTGTACATGAATAAAAATAATCTTCCTACTTAACAAATTAACAACAATTCGACTGAGAGTTGAGGTAAGCGCTACTGCCTTTGCCGCTTCATTTATGTTCCCTTATCTTTCCCTACAGGTTACACCTACAAAATATTTACACTCATTGCTGACTTCTGTATTAGTTCCATGTTAATATTGGCAAAATACGTAACACACATAAAAACAAGTATATAAGTGCATTTTTGTCAGATACATCATTAAACTGTTATTAGTAAGAAAATCACTTTATTAAATGGTTCATATTGTATTATATTCTTTATTAAGGTCTATTGTATACCTGTACTCTATAATCAATATATATGTCCTCATTCTACAATATGTACATTTCATTATCAAACCTATTTATACCTCTATTATAATGATTTAGTAAAATAAGATACCAACAATACACTATAAGGAACTCATATTCTTATGTATTTTATTGTTTTCAATTGTTTATGTGTTTTATTATTCTATTGTTTTCGTTTATATCATTTCATAAACTTTAACAAATTAAATTGAATGCCATTTGGAGAACTTCAAATACAAATTGTGTAACGTTTTAAATATCTTGAGCATTTCAATGCGTTTTTGTACATAACTGAACGTGCAATTTCAAGTCGTTTGTATAATACGCGACTTAAAATGACACGTGACACATTAACCGAAGATATTATGCAGACAAATTTGGTATCAAAAGATGCACACGACTCTACAGAATACAAATCTGAAGTGATGTGATGATATCATAATGCTTTGTAGTGTAATTTTGTAAATAGCACAGACAAACCTTCATGAACCCTAAGGATTTAAGGCGCTATTAACGTACATTATGGGTTAAATCGTTTGTACGCGTTTTGTGAACTTCCAGTAGCTAGATCGCGAGGTTGTCCACCTAGGTTGTGATCCTAGAAGGTCCTAGAAGACATTTCTGGTGAACAACCTTTTATAACATTCCATGTATGATATCCTTAAAAAAGGGGTGTTTGCTCCCTGGGTATACGCCAGGGTACGCGTACTGTGCATGCATATCGCGGCCGGAATATGGCATAGCGCTAGCATGCATGCAATAACCGTTGCCATGCCAGAGCCATCCTCTTTCAGGAAATATTTTGAGTTTCTATATTTCATTTCGAGATTTCAAACAACTTATTTAAAAAATAGAAAACCTTTAGAATGATCTGCAGTCAGAACGAATGACACGTGGAATTTTTTCAGCCCGAGGCGTGCAAAACCCTAAAAGTTTTTTAACATCAAAGGATTTCCTTACTCAAATTATAATATAGATAATAATAATAAAAGCTTGCATTTATATAGCGCTTAATACAGGGTTTCTAAGAGCAAGTATTATTACCCATGGTCATCAGGTACAGTTCAAACTCACACAATGATATTGCGTACTATTATCATCATTACCCTTTTTACTGTCGTATGCTCTGGCTATCAAATTGCTCTCATGGCTAGGTATATAATTATTGTCTTGATTGTGAATGACTCAGGGGAATATTTAAACAAATTGATATTAAACTCCTTTCGCAATACTCTCACGCAGTAATCATTCTTGAGCGATAGCGAACAATAATTTATTATCTATACTTGGCAAAATCACGTGGTAATATAAATTGAGCCCCAATCTCCCATGATCCCTATAATAGTTTGTTTTCGTTCTGATTTGTTGGCTGATTGCACACAGTCTTTCAGAGATAATTCATTCTACCCAATATCGATTGGAGTTCACGGCCCGTCGTTAATTAATTAATGGATAGAGCGATGACACTAAAACATATCAGACTATTAGGACATTAGGTGCCGATGTGTGCACGGAAGCATCAGAGTATATTGGTGTTGGTGCGTGGGAGGGGGGGGGGGGGGTACATCAGTGGTATTGCTACGCGGGGGCACGGGGTATTTGCCCCCAATTTGTTGGCAACAACACCAAACAACATAAGGCTAAGTATTATATAATAATGTGAAAACAATTAACTAAAGATTAAGCCCTTCAATTCATGCCAGAATTGCAGGTGCCCCACTCCAATCAGTAACAATACATTACGCTCACATTAGGCATTTCTTGTCTAGTCTTCTTCGTTGTTTTACCTTAAAGCGATCTAGTATTCCAAAACTAAATTAAACATCATACTGTGTTGTATCCGTACAACCAATAGAAGCATGGAACCGGGTGTGCTTTCTCAAATTTCCCTCTCGTTAAAAAGATATTGACGATTGAAGATTGAAGGTTTTTTAACAATCCACTGGATATTCATAGCCGTGTACAAAGTCAGAGCAATGGGTTAAGGAATATCACTTTCCATTTTTGCTCATTACTCGGCAAATTAACTTCCATTTAAAGGGTAGTACAGTTTTGGTAAGGCTGAACTCTAGTTACCAAAACCTGCACAGTAACATTACAAACTAATATTTATAACCCCACCATACTCGAAAGTATACAAAGATACAAACGACTAAGTAAAAAGCATGTTATCATTCAAAAAGCGCCATTAAAACACAAGAGGGCGCTCTCTAATAAGGCATTGGTTTCAACCATTTTTCATACAATATTATGCAATTGGTGTTTTGTTGAAATAATGATTAAATAGAGAGATCATCAACAACTATTTAAAAACCGCTTTTGACAATTTTTGAAAAAGTGTAAGCATTTTTTAATTTTTTCAAAAAAGCATCGTATTTATTTGGGGCCCAAATAAATACGATCGGATATATTTATTGATATTTCAGCCAATTCTTATCCGATTATGACCAAATAAAGTTTATTCTGCCATCAAAATTGCATGTTCTTTCAAATTTGACACTCAATTTGTTATTATTTCGCGAAAAATTGTGTTGTGAAGCACCCTCTCTACCAAAACTGAACTACACCTTTAACGTAAAATGTTCACACATTGCTTAGTGGACATATCAGAACATAATTATCAACATTTTACCGACCATTCAACACTTTTTGCACATCACTATAGATCTCTTTAATTTGTATTTGTTTGTTTGTAAATTGTTTTATTGTATCTAATCACGGCTTATACAATTAGTAAACATGCCCGTGTTCAGCTAGAAGCTGTTTATCAGCAGGGTCTTCAACAAAATATCACAAGAATACATGCAATAACATATCATACGTTACGGAGAATTAAAGAAAAAGAGAAAATTAAACCAGTTTACAAAAATAACAGGTAATAAAATAAGAAAAAACAACAACTTACAAATGATGATGAATGATGAATAATTAAGCAACCATCCTATTCTGTTGTGGGTCTTGAAGTGAAAGCTTTCTATACTATCATTTGGAGGGAGGTGAGGCGTAGGTAATTGTATAATTGTCATATATACACGGACATGTTGGGGTAGTTCAGTTTTGGTAAGGCTCAACTTTAGTAACCAAACATGGACAGTAACATTATAAAACTAATAGTTTTAACTCCACCATGCTCGAAATGTATACAAAATTACAAACGACTAAGTAAAAAGCCCGTTATCATTAAAAAAGAGCCATTAAAACTCATGAAGGCGCTCTCTAAAAAGGCATTGGTTTCAACCATTTTTCATACAAAATTATGCATGTGACGTTTTATTGAAATAATGATTAAAAAGAGAGATCATCAACAACTATTTTAAAAACGCTTCTGAAGATTTTTGAAAAAGTGCAAGCATTTGTTTATTTTTTTGAAAAATTTACCTAATTATTTGGGCCCCAAATAATTATAGGATGATATATATTTATTGATATTTCAGCCGTTTCTGGGCCGATTTTGACCAAATAAAGTTTATTCTGCCATTAAAATTGCATGTTCTCGCAAATTCGACACTCAGTTTTTCATTACCTCACAACAAAATTGTGATGTGCAGCGCCCTCTCTACCAAAACTAAACTACCCCTTTAACATAATGGTGGCGTTTAGTATAATATTTGATATTTTGATGCGAACCAGAGCAAAACATAATCATCACAAAGGTCGATTTATATGTAAAACATAAGTATAATGCAACCGCCGCGTTCAATTTTGACTAGCATGAACATTAAAAAGGTTTTAGGGTTAGTTTTGCCACCATATTCGAGAATAACTTCTAGTTCAGTGGTTATACCACCGGTCTAGCAATCCGCAGGTTTGGGGTTCGATCCCCGGTGAAGCCCATATTCTTGCTTATATTTATTTGTTTAATATAATGTTTCTTGAATGTGTTAGTTGCTCGTCCCTCAAACCCCTTTCACGGGCATGGAAACTAGTTTCAGGGACAGACAACTAATGCCCGGCGCAGACAGAGCCGACTCGACCCGATCCGACTGGTTTTCAGTCTGATTAACTCAGTATGCGCTGCCTCAGGACTCCGGTTTTCCAGTAAAGTGCCAGTCGGAGGTCATTCGAGGCCGATTCTACATGTTGGATCGGCTCCGACTGAGCGAAACTGACTGTAGCCTGACTGAAAACCAGTCGGATCGGGTCGGGTCGGCTCTGTCTGCGCCGGGCTTAACACGTCAAGGACTTTCTAGCCTATAGTGGATAGAGCACTGGTCTAGCAATCTGGAGGTCTCGGATTCGAATATTCTTATCCGTTATGTATACCTTTCATTTCCCTAGTAGGATTTTAGGTTGATATTCATGACTTTGTGTCAACACTTGTAACGGGGATCTGAAGATGCCTTTCTGTTATTGTATTCACACTAGACATGCATGTACATGGAAAACAGTGTAAGACAAAACGGCGATGGAAAAATAACGGATTCATTTTTTAAAAGATGATAATACATTATCATAATTGGCAACATAATTAATGTATGAGAAAAGGCCATTAAATTGCAATAAACATGATAAAAAATATAGCATTTTTGTACATACATTTGATGGAGAAAATTTGTTTTAAAGGGATCTAGTAACCATGGTAACTTTCTTGACATGTGCAAAAGGTGATGAGTGGTTGATACAATGTATATTGTTGTTATCTGATATGTCCACTGGGTGTTGTGTGAAAATTTAAAGTTAAATGGACGTTATATGGCCGAGTAATGAGGAAAATGCAAAGTGATATTCACTAACTCATTGCACTCACTTTGTTTGCGGTTTTCGCGGTCCAGTGGATAATTTAACATCTGAACACTTCAATCGTAAATATCTTTTTAACGAAAGGGAAATTTGAAAAACCGAAACCTGTCCCATGCTTTTATTGTTAATACGAATACAACAAGGGAACCGCTTGAATTCCAATTGGATTTTGAGGATTGGACAATGTTAAAAACATTACTTAATACTGAAGTATAATATATGAAATCAAAATATACAAAAATAAAAGATGAATAAATAAATAAAATATGAAATGTAAGTCAATGTAGCCGCGAGCTTTTGGATCTGGCAGATGTGACTTAGTCTGATGTTGGTAGGGTTATTTTTTTATTTTTATGAAAGTGATATCACTTTACAAAAAGAAAATATAACGTGTTTTACTCCAACTTACGTGTAGTTGCATGACTTGCGATCGAAAGTGCACTGGAGAATGAAGTCCTCGGGCTGGTGTCCAAGCTCCTTGAGTTCCTCCCTGGTCGGGTTGACCACATCGAGGAGGTCGCTGAAGTCGGGCGCCGTCGACTTTTGATAGAAACCTTCCCAGTCATCCTCGGTCTGCACCTCCTCCCAGTTCGTCTGATCGTAGTCGAACTCTTCATTCTGCCAATCATCCTCCCACCAATCGTACATCATCTCGTAATTCCGCTCATCGTCGCTCGACGTTGTCGTCCCCGGCGAAGCCGTCGTTGACGATGACGCGTCTCTTTTGACTCGGGGTTGTCGATCAGATGGAATAGGTCTCGCGTCTCGCTTAAGCTGGCCCGTAATGGGATCTGTGATGATTGCTTTGTTGGATCGACGGCGTCTCCGGCGTGCTGGCTGCTCCGTCGTCGAGCTGGACGTTGATGCCCCTGCTTCTGTGACAGACTCGGATAAGCTAGGTATTTCGGTCGGTTCCGTAGCCATACTGGCACTGCCCGTAGTCGGGGAGCCCGAGCCCAAGCCCGAGCCCAAGCCCGAGCCCAAGCCCGAGCCCAAGCCCAAACTCGAACCTGTAGAGGTCGAGTTGGTGTCGTACTTCTGCCACCACTCGGATTCCCAGTCAAAGAACCAAGCGTAGTCCTCCCCGCCGCTGACGTCGCCGTCGACTTCGATCAGGCCTTCGTAGCGGGTGCCGACCATGGCTGAGCGGCGCATGCGGTTCATGTTGCAGACGGTGACGGCGGGGAAAGATAGCTCGGTGCGCGTCACGACGTCGCTTTGTGTGATGTAGGGGAAATTGATGTATTCCTTGAGGAGGCGGGAACCCTGCCATACAAACCCTGACAACGCCGCCAGGAACACGATGCTCCAGAAGACCTTCGACAACTTCGTCTTGCCCGTGATGATACGCGGAATGCCGTGCGCCGTCGACTGGTTGCTGTAGTCGACCAGGACCGCGTTGATGGAATCGAGATCACTGACGGCTGCAAGCTGTTGGTCATTAGCAAAGGCTGCCGCCCCATGATGGGAAAACAACTCATTCTTCTTTTTTCTAGAGACAAAGGGCATAATGCAGTGTTACCGAGGGTAAAAAAAATCCCGAAAAACGCATTTCTTTTTACAAACATTATTATAATAATCAGTTGTGATAAATAATTTGTTTGTTAAATGTAAATAACTATAACTTTCTGATTAAAAATAAAAAATAAGGTGGATTAAACCGAGTATCAACGCGTAAAATGAAATTTATGTTTTACACAGCAGATATAGCAATACAATTATTCTGCACATTGTAAATTTGCTTGTATTTCTCCTTTTTCAAAATAAAACAACCACAATTATGCATAAAACTTACACATTTCTGTTCTTAGATATATAAACAAATAAGTCAAATAAATGTCTATATTGAGAATAGTCCTACTATTTGAATAATAATTTTAAATATTATCATCATTACCGAAAAGTTGCTACATGGATCAAATAATAATAGTTATATGCAATGAAATGCAATATAAGTTCAAATACTACGTGAATTATTAAGAGTTTTTATTACGTACAAGTCCATTATGTCGCGTAAAAAACAAATCCTTTGCAATTAGGACTCACTCCTCATCCCAGATACATGTATACTTATGATGATGGCAGCACAGGTATTCCAATATTGACTGTTCCCATCGATCGCAGCCAAGTGATGTGATTTGACGCAAATATCGCAGCACGCACTGTCGAGGTTGGCTTGGTGACAAATTGTGGGCCGAATCCAGACTTAGCGAGGAGAGTGGCATTGACTGCAAAGCGCGAAGGAAATGGCGTAGTCACGGAGAACATGGAAAAGGGAATGCCCCCCCCTTGAAAACTCGACTCCATCCCCTTTATTGTCCGCATCTTAGATATTTAAAAAGATTGTATTTGGGTGCCCGAGATAGTGACGTAAAGTTTGCTCCTTTTGCTTTTGATAATAATGATAATAATACTAATCATGCTAGAAATACTACTCACGAATGATAATAATAATAATATTAATCATAATGATAATAATAACACAACTATCGAACATAATGAAATCAATTATACTTATTGGTACATGTATTACTATTATTATTTATATTTTTATCATAATTATTATTACCATGATTGTTTTTATTACTATTATTATTATTATCGGAAATAATATCGCTAATGATATTCGTTTGTCTCGCAATGTATGGTCAAACTAGGAATCTAAACGATCATGACGTTTGTCAAATGATAATATCGAATGTAGACACTCGGCTTTTATGCTCTACCGTGGCTCCCAACATCACAACCTCGCATGAGCGATTGCGTTCCTGATAGGTCAACAACGGAACACGCCGATTGGCCGGTGCACACGGGCACTCAACCAATCAACGGGACACTGGATCGGCCCGCCTAACTAACCAGCGTACGATACGTCGCCACGACACTACCCCGAAAATTATTATTATCATTATTTTGTAGTATTGTTATTATTATTATTTTTGTTATGTTATATTAATATCAATATTGTTATTGTTATTATTCTAATTATTATTATCATTATTATCACCAGTCATAAACAAAAGGGGGCAGGCCCGCCGGAAGCAGTTTTGGATTGGGGGGGGGGGGGGGGGGCAACGACCTAAGGGGGCTCACGATATTTTTGTGTAGGGGCTCATGCCCAACCATACTCACAGGGTTGCCAGAGGTGAGAGTGAGACATTGTGAGGGAGCGAAGTGACTGAGCGGGGGGAGGGTGTGGGAGGGGGGTGTCCCCTCCCACGGTAGGGAGCTTTTGCATTTTTAGATTTAAAATTGCGCAATCTGGTGCATACCTAGATCTGAAAATCGGGCTTAAGATTAACTGTATCTGGGAAAGCGTGTTATGATTTGATCAGAAATTTTAAATATATTTTTCACGAAGAAAACAAATAATTGACACTCTAATAAATATGCCACATTATGTATGATCCAACAACATAGCCTACAGTCAAGAATGAGTCCCGAAGGAGCGAAGCGACCGAGGGCTGGGGCAGAGCCAGAGGGGGAGGGTTTGGGAGGGGGTATCCCCCTCCCACGGGGAAGGTTTGCATTTATATACTTGAAATGGTGCAATCTGGCGCATACTTAGATAGGAAATTTGGAAAGCGTGTTATGATTTGATCGACCAGAAATTTAAAATACATTTTCACGAAGAAAACAAATAATTTACACACTAATAAATATGCTACATTATGTATGATCCAACAACATAGCCTACAGTCAGGAATGAGTCCCGAGGGAGCGAAGCGACCGAGGGCTAGGGCAGAGGGGAAGATTTTGCATTTATATACTTGAAATTGTGCAATTTAGTGCACGTCGCACAAGCAGCCAGAGCAATGCCAGCCTACACGGGAACTACGTGGCCCGGTACAGAAAAAATACTCACCCCAGACCATACGCAAGTTACAACTACTAAGTAACTGAGATAATCTGTTCGCGCGCGAAGCGCGCAGCGAAAATTTAAAATGGATGTATAAATTAGTTTGTGAACGTTAGATTTAACAAGGCATATACATTTTATTTTTTCGGGGCGGGGTGTTTTTTATTTTTATTTATTATTATTTTTATTTTTTTTTGGGGGGGGGCAAAAACGCGTTTTGCCCCCCACTTTTTGGATGGGTGGGGGGGGGGGGGGGGAGGGGCGGCCGCCCCCCTGCTCCCCCCCCCCACTTCCGGCGCCTATGAAATGGGGCGTACACTGGCTGCATCCTAGGTTGGTTACATCATCGGCCAAACGACCTGCGATTGGCGCGTTAGTGAATTTTGATGAAATGAATCTATAGCTGCTAATTATAGAGATACAACCTTTTTTTTATAATGCGAGATTTTAAGCCCCCGTGGCGATCGCCCGTAAATTATATTATCTAAAATCTTACTTGTCTATGCATATTTGATATCTTGTGGACGTTTAATTAGTTCGTTCAGTCCGACATAATCCTATCCGTCTAAATTATTATTGGGTCATCTTTTGTTAAGAAATGACCCCCTTTCTGTGAAATTATATAGGTGTGTCTTCCTCAAAAATAAACTTGCTCAACAACAACTATACATCTACATAACAATAGTCTGTACAATGGTCTGTACATAACTGAACGCTCGTGTAAACTGAAGTCTGGGGAATTATTGATTACTGTTTGATGACTATCAATATTTTGTTTTGTTTTTATCGAACGAAACAAGTTTAATTTCATATATTGTTGAAGGCACGAATCTTTTTTTTTTCATGAAGTATTGAATTGATGAAGGAAGAGTAATTTGAAATTTTGTATTTGTAAAAAAAAACATATATATACATAATTTTATACCGTATATCTCGTGATTGGAACAAAATTGAAAGATGAGCATTAAAGAAAATCTGAATAAATGTTGATAGATCGATTACAACCTACAGTGAACAGTCTTCTAGATCATGTAGATGTGATACGCGGACAACTGAAGCTATTGGAGAAAATAAAATAACACAGAAAACTGTGTGATTTAATCAGATACGACAAGGAGAGACTGAGATAACAATCTATAATTATCAATTTGTTTGAATATTGATGGGACAATAATTTGTGAATAGTTTCCACGCGTAATTTGACGCAGTCGTCTCATTATATGACCCTGATTAATATATAGTATTATAATTTATACATAATTATCCTTGTCCCCAAATTGCGTGGTCGAATAATACATTGTTTACTACTCGCATTAGCCTGTTCACAATATAGCGCAAAGGAACAATGGCGCAGGTTACATCACAGCGTTTAATTATCCAACGGGAGCGGGAGATAACGATATGATCCTGACTTTGAATATATATATAGTTTTGTCATTACATAATTATCATTACCTCAAAATTGCGGAGTCATTATAATGAATTGGTCACTTCGACTTGCACTTATTAGCCTGTTCGCACTTACAATATAACGCAATAGTGAACAATGGTGCCTGTTACACCACAACGTTTAATTATCCAATAATTAATAGGGCGAGAGAAACGAGAAACCGATTACCAATCATGCGTTGGTCATCCGCCACAGGGCGATATCCTTTCTGTTGCCTAGGCTACGGGAACAACGGTGAGTCAGTGACTAATGGTGCCATCTCGTGCACCGGCGACATAACGATAATGATTATAATAGCTGCTAGGGCTATAATCAACGCAATCGAATACCAAAACCCGGCGTACCGTAATCAGGGTAATATAAATCAAAGCGATGGATCGCTAATTTTCTTTCATTGCCAATCATTTAGCTTTAAGCAAATACAGGAGCTTTAATCACAATTAACAAATAGATGGAGGCAAACTATCAAATTAATGGGAACAATAGAAGGCAGTTTAGCCCGCCATGCGCACTAAATAATGGCCAAGTAAATCAGTAATGACGTATACGGCGAACAACCTTTAATTTCCGTTGACCCTGCGAGTATAAACGGGGGTAACAATTGTAGACTGTATTATTTTGTTTTCGTTTTTACTCATATCGTCATTTTTATCGAGTTTTCCTTTTATCCTTTTATCGAGTTTTCCATTTATCCTTTTATCGAGTTTTCCTTTTCAAAATGAGATGGTACAGAATATTTACACCCAATCAATTTCGTGTTCAACTGCTCTTCCACTTATAAACACTGAACGCGATCTATTAGCTTTTGCGCGATAAGTCGCCTTGCGTGATATACGGCATGTAAATGAAAAAGTGTCGTGGTATATTGGTTCGGACCTTCGTCCTGAAAGACAAATGTCGTGGGTTCGATTCCCAGCTGCGGCCTTGACAATAGGCTACATTAATTGCTCAAAGACTCTAAGTTGAACTTAACTCTAAGTAGGACTTAACAATTATTATGGAAAGCCATTTGTAGCTTTGGAATAAACATATTCAAAAGCCAGCAATCCAAGTATTTGACACCTCCAAAAAAAAATGTATACCAATAACTCTAAGGCTCCTTTATAATAACAAATATAACTGATTTCAATCGAAATGTAAGTCTTTTAAAAGAACTGTTTCAACAATTTGACAAAGAAATCAACGGCTTTCCATAATAGTTAGGTCCAACTTTAAATTTGTGTGAAACACCTCCTTGGAGCAAATATAGCCTTTTGTCAAGGCCCTCGTTGCTATGTGTGAACGGAGCGAGCATCGTGAGATATCGTACACCAGTCGAAATGGGACGATCGCAGCTCTCGTATAATCTCCCAGGCAAGTAGAGCCTTGACTAAAGGCTAGAGCAAATAGGACATACAACCTCAATTTCCGTCCAAAATAGTTTACAGTGGCGAAGCTGCAGTGAGAGGGGGTGATCGTGCCCCGCCAATATTTTGACCAAAAAATATACAAACATGAGAGGAAAATCTTTGAAACAATAAATAAATATTTAGGATGTGTCCCCAAATAATGCACATGCCCCTCTCCCCCCTCCCAAATTGAGTCCGACCACGCTACGCCACTGATGTTGACGTTGATTATGCATTTTCGTAAGAACCTATAGACATCATGCCTTCACGGACTGATGGTGATGCTTTGATAGAGAAGAAATAATCATCATCATCCTCAACATCCTCATCATCATCATCATCCTCATCATCCTCATCATCATCAACTTCATCATCATCATCACCATCATCATTATCATTATCATCATCATTATTATCAACATCATCATCATCATCATCATCATCATCATCATCGTAATCATTGTCGCCATCATCCTTATCATCATCGTCGTCGTCATCAGCATCATTATCATCATCGTCATCGTCATCATCATCGGCATCATCGTCATTATCATCATCATCAACATTTTCATCACCATTGCCATTTACCTGACATATCGAAACAGGGCGGATGAATTTATCCCATTCATAAAACGATAAGTCAAGGTTTGAAATTAGCATCATGTAAGTTTATTTGACATTAACAAAGATAAGCAGCCAAACTCTACCTGTCTAAAGCAGATAAACACACATCGAAACTGCTTTCATATCAAATAATCAATCTAAAAAATCTATATTATTACCAAACCAGATCGTAGTGAATTATTTACATGGCTTTAACTGCCGTTTATAAACGCTTAAACGGCTTTGACTTAAATAGGATATTATTTGGTATAGGAATTAATATATTTAATCATTACAACAAATACAATCACAATTAAAATATTCACAAGTATTCATACAGATTCACTCTCGATTTTGTTCAAACATGCAGATTGTCCAATGATCAGCAGTTAATTGAACTGGGCACATGCCATCCTTAACAATCTGGGGGTAATGATCAAACACAATATAAATAAACAATCCGTTGCGATATATGTGATTCATAATAAGTTGCAAGTAGGGTTTAATATAGGGATATCATGTTCATCCATATAGAGCCCCTCCTACATGCCTACCACCCACCCCCTTCCTTACTAAACTGGGCTCCAAAAGAAATTTATCACTTCTTCAGAGCGACACACATTAAAATCCAAAGCATAAAAAGTAATCATAATTGGGCATAGAATAGATATAATACTCCTTAGCAAGCTCATCTAAACAAATTATGTTTGCTTTAGTCAACAAAGAATAAAATAAGGTGAAATCGCAAGAGGTAATTTTTCAAACATCACAGAAACTGACTCGCTTTCCGGGCACAGAGCTGGGTACGGACATTAGCCAGTCTAGTGGTTAAATAACCCGCTTTGAAGTTGAATGAATAGCTATTGAAAGTTCCGAATAGACCGCCTTTCGTGTAGGTTCGCAGCGAGAAGTTTCTGTGATTTTTTAAAAGTGACCTGTAGTGATTCCATGGAATTTTTCTCTTTTTTGTCAAAAGCAAACTTGTAATTTTTGAGATATGCTTCATAATGAGAATAATAGCTTATCCGTGTCAATCTGAATCAATTTGGTGCTATGGATTTAAGTGAGCGTCGCTCTGAAAAAGTGATAAGTTTCTTTTGGAGCCCAGTTTATATAACTCATATAACTCATACAGTACCTGCGCTTTATTAGTCCTTTTTAGAACCACATGCTCAAGAAAGAATAACAACAGTCCTTTCCAAGACTACCACAGTACTACCGCAAAGAAGGAATACCAACAGTCCTTCTCGGGACTCTCCAATCCTTCCCTCTAACTTGGTGCAACAGTAAGCCAACTGTATAAAATGTCGTCATCAAAATAAATAAATGGTATATATATTACAATAATAATAAATGAGAATAATTCCACTCCAAGCGCTCGCATAACTAGCGGAAAATTAATATGATAACTGGTTATATTCATGGGTACCCATGCATGAGATCAAATTAATATAATTATACAGTGGGATCGGAGTTCGGCTTTTTAGTTTTCGATTATGAACAAATATTTAGGTTGAATCATGCAAATATAACTCTGTTGACATTGCAACAGTGTTCGTAAAGGTTATACAGTATGTTTTTGGAACATCACAAAGATCGACCGGTATACTTTATTTCCTTTAAATACATTTAGTTATAATATTTTTCTGCGGTAAATCACAAAATATAATTACTATTGTATTATCTTTTATTTGTAATAGGTACTTTACAAAAAGCAACATTAATTTACAAATTTAAACGTCTACATTATTCAAGTCATATTAAACTTCTTAAACTCAAAATATTAATTTTTAAAATGCAATCATTATGATAATGATTGATATTGAATTGAGTTTGACTCACGTAAATTTTGTCTAAAATAATCTATAAGCAACACTTGTTTTTAATCTACGAGGTTATACAATCTTAATATTGGTATTAAGAACACATTCTACTGATTAATCAAAATTTACTATTACAAAAAACACATCTTGTTAAGGCCATTCATGAACAAAATCAGACATTTGATGATGGTTTCTTTCAAATTTCTGTAAAACATTTACAGACAAGCGGAATACACTTTATACATCTTCAAATTTCATTACAAAAATATCGCCGTATAATATCAAAATAGCGCGGCAATGCGCTTTGTTAAATACAATGTATAAATACAAAATGATCGCAATGTCTGGTTCTTGAAGGGCTTATTGCACGTTATAACATAAGGAAAAGATCCCGATTCTATGATTTCGATTTGAAATCTGCATCAATATTTGTTTTTAATTATTTTCTTTTCATTATTTTATGTCATTGACCGCACGCCACGTTCATACAAATGATGAAAATTTGCTAACAAATTCAAATTTTTTTAAAAAATAAGGCAACAAAATCATTGTTTTTAAAGCTGAATTATGTTACGAATTATCATCAAGTACATTATGGAAGAAGTCAGATTCATTGTGAAATAATAATTGTAACAATAAAATGGGGAAAGTAAAAACAAAATAAAAATTAATTTACATAAAATGATGTTTGTTCACATCAAAGCAAAACAAACGAATAAACATTTTGCAAAAGATAGCGAAACAAATATTTAGTAAGAATTAAAATCAATAAAAGCTAAAAATAATAATTATACAGATCCGTAATTGAAAAATATATCATTTACAAAAGTAAAGAATGAAGAATAGTGCATTTCGTATGCAAAAACATGTATAAATTGGCAATTCTTGTACATCAATAAATAATTTCGTCTCAATTGATACCATAGCAGTCTTGATATCTGTTCGTCATAGCTCCGTGGTTGCTACTTTTGGAAGTTGACCACCTATAATCTCAACAGACGCGTCTATCGTCGGAATATCGCCGCTGCTACTTTCCAACTGGTACTTTTCTGCTTTATTATTGTTCGGTAGATTATCCCTCGGCTCTTCGGGGATCATCGGCGTTGCGCTTCGGGAGAGTCCGAGATGACCCGGAAGCTCTAGCGCGGGGCCGAGCGAACTCGCGTGGCTCGCGTTCAAGTTCACTTTACTCGGATCGTTGGAGATTGAGTTTTTGCGCGATGCGCTGGCGCTCGCCTGTGCGGCCCGGTTAGACGCGGCAGCCTTGCTGATCTCACGACGGAGTCTGAAGAACCTGTATGCCCTCTGAATCATCTTCGCCGCCTGGTTCATCTTGTTGATTTTCATCGTCGTCGTTGTCGCGACGTTTCCCTCGCGATCGGGAAAGGTCTCCGCGAACTTTTCCGCCATTTGCTTTTGGAGTTCGGTAAAGTCTTCCGACTCTTCAACATCCGCGAGGACCCGCTTGGTCAGAGAGAAGAGCACGTCGAGACAGTGTAACCTGAAACCGTCGTATATGGGCATGTCCAACGCAGCTATCTTGATTCTGTTTGGTCGCGCCAGCCGCAAGGGCGCCTCCAGCGTGTCACAGAACTCGCTCAACGATTCGTATGGGATGAACTGCGTCGCGTTCGGGTCGTAACTCTCCCAAACCTGGTAAAACATCCCGAAGTCCTCCTCCGTGATCCCGACCTCCTCCTGGGCGTGCGCTTGGCTGAAGTTCTCCAGGATGACGGCGATGTACGTGTTGATCACGACCAGGAACGTGAAGACCAAGTAGACGAAGAAGTAGATGATGGTCGTGTAGTAGTAGCCGCAGTCGCCGTTCGGAAAACCTTGGTACGATTTATCGCAGTACGGCTCCTGGACCATCAGCGGTTCGAGCACGTCATTCCACCCGGCCGCCGTGGACACACGGAAGAGCATCAGCACGCTGTTGACCCACGTCTTGAAGTTGGTCACGTCATCGAGCTTGCCCTCGAGTTTGACGTTCGCAAACTGCGTCATGCCGATGATGGAGAAGACGAAGATGACCATGAAGAGGAGGATGCCGATGTTGAGCAGGGCGGGGAGCGATATGACGAGAGCGAAGAGTAGCTTCCTGATGCCTTTGGCGGACTTGACCAACCGGAGGACGCGACCGATGCGGAAGAGACGCAGCACTCGCAGCAAGGTCGGGTTGATGAACACGTCGGATAGAACATCTTGCAGAATGATACCTGAAGAAACAGAGCAGTTAAACGAGAAATTAGCATGGTGACCTATGGTATTTATCAGGATGGATCTGACAACTGTAAAACATGCACTGTATAAAAATGATTAATATGACAACATGAAGCAAATCAGACCATTGTTAATGAAACATGCAATACATACTTGCGAAATCCGAACATACAATTCATTCAACAAATTAAAGTCACACATTAACGTTATATTTTCCCCATAAAAAGTAATTTTTGAGACTTTAATCATATACTAAGTCATTTAAAGATTGTTGAGAATGATATGTGAGAATTTCATAGAAAAAGAATAAAGTTTACCTATTGAAAACAGAGAATATCAATGTCTGATTTTATCCCGATCATTCGCGTGAAGTATCCGAATTCGGATAGTATGGATGATTGAGTATCCGAAATCGGATACTATTTACTACAGTCGGAAACCATCTATAGACGCTCTTAAGTTCAATCTCAATGCCATGACTATGGAGGCATTTAAACAATCAAAATCCATTTCATTCTTCTGTTAACATAAACCAAACAACAAGATACAAGAGAAGTGGGAAAGCTCAATGTGATTTTAGTTGAAATTGCACAAAGTTAATGGATCACTTTAACCATCGATGGTCACTACAAATTAATTACATGGTCTCGAAAACAATCTGGCTTTGGCTATTTCAATGGATACTTTATTACGTTTGTTTTTACATGCATATGCACGTGTAAAGCGATTCTTGACATTCATAATACTTTTCAATCTAGTCATGAATATCTTCATAATTAGAGATACGTTTGGAAAATCTAAACTTATTTAACTATTCTGTTAGCATAACCTAAACATCAAAGTACAAGAGAAATTTTAAAGTTCTCCGTGATGTAGGTAGACATTGACAGCGTCAATGGATCAGTAAATTGAATTAATTCATTATAGGAATATCATGCATCATAATTATATAGGTGCATGTGGGAAGAAACGAGTCAAACTCCCTATAAAATGGATTCAGTCGTGATCGAACGTACCGAGCAGGGACAAAAGGACGACGATGAAGTCGAAGACATTCCAGGGGATCTTGAAGTAGTACCAGCTGTAGCCGATGAGCTTGAGAATGCACTCGAGAGTGAAGATCGCCGTGAAGAAGACGTTGATCTTGTCCAGGATGTCGATGAGGTTCTTATCCATCTTGTAGTGGTCAATCATCATCGTGAACATGTTCATCACGATCACCGTGACGATGGCGATCTCGAACTTGTTGCTCGACGTCAGCTTGTATATGTAGTTCTGGATCTTGTTCTGCGAGACAGAAGATAACATACGTAATGCAGAATAGGACATGGTTACTATGCTCATCGGGGGGTTCAAATGTTGCCCAAAGGCGTTACAGCTCCCGAATAATAGTTTAAGTTGTACTTAAAACTATGGTAGGCCTTTTGCAATCTTAGAATAAAATATCAAAATTAAAATTTGAAATATTTAAAACTTTTCTGACATTTACCATCAAGAACATGATATCTCCATAATAATGCTAGAAAACATTGGTGATTTTAACCAATAATAAGTTAAACTTAGTGGGTACATACATTGACAGTTAGATCATATTACCCGTTTAAAAAAAACATAGGCAATTTGCACACCACTGGCTTTTAACATTACAAATGTATACCAATGAGCATTACGTTTTCATAATGAATTGTTATTTTAATAACAAAGTGCATAACCCATGAACACATAACATATACACAACAAAATGAATCAAGATGTGTGTGCATATGAATGTCAGTTATGTTAATATCAATGCTGTAATTACTTCATCAAAACAATTTACTAAATGTGGATAATAATAAAAAATAAAAAAATAAAATAAAAATTACACAGCAATACAAATGAATGTACAATGAACAGTATATTTCAATTAAATAATGATGACTAGATATACAGAATTTCGCCGCCAGATACAATAAAAACAAATGACGCCTTTATATGAAACTCATTGAATGAATGAATAACTGTATTACCAATGTGTGTAACGGTGACACGATTACACTCATTATTACCAAACAAAACAATTGGTAAAAGGACCCTACAGAAATAGCAATTATTGTTAGTGGGACGTACGTATGACCCTTTGTGCATTGATTATTATATCAACATGTATATTTCTGATGTTATAATGAATAGTAGCACGTAATGTTTTATTTTTTAAATTTATATTTCAGCGACTTCAATCGCAAGCATCTCGCAAAAGTTGAAGAAATTAGGATATTGTTTTTGCCATGCTACACAACTCTTCACAATTGAAGGAAATTGGTTCTCTACTAGCATCGATTTCTCTTGCTTCGTAAGTCACACATAATAGGGAGCTTTAGATTTCACAACCTAGCCCATGACGCGGAATCATCTCTCCGTTCTTCAGCCTATACCGCGCCGTGATTGGTCGATAAGGAGAAAAAACGCAGCGTCAGGGGAGAGAAGATTCCGCGTCGTGGGCTACGTTGTGAAATCTAAAGCTCCCTATTGTTAAAATGCAACAGCAATCAATGAGCAACCGAGAGCTAAAAATTAATGTTATACCAGTATGTCACAAGAAATTTAAACAAACAAAAACAAACTGGATGTTCCGATACTTTAAATTTATCTTTAAGAGAGGTTAGAGGGGTGCACGATAACTCAAAATTGCAAAATTGCAAAACAAAACTGTTCACACGTCGACGCAAAAAAAAAGAAGAGAAAACAACGACAAAACCATAAGGTATTAAACAAAAATACTTACTCCCGCCTAAATCGATCCATTGAGAAAGCATAACACGAAGAAGAATAATGATGGGCAATTGGTCATTAATTTCATGAATCCGGTCTCATGTATACGTAATTTTATTCTAACATAACATCACCATGATATATACATTACATGCATACATAAATAATGGTGAAAATAAAGAAGATCATGTCAAACATCCCCATGATGTATCAAACAACTAGCAAGAGGGCCGACTAACGTATATGTCCGGTGTAGGAGCGAGAATATAGTCCGGCCGTGGGAGTCTACATATTTCTGGGCGGTTTCTCTCTAAGTTTGAAATAATTTATACAAACAAGTTGCATGTCTTTGGAGATCCCTCGCATGAGCTGGTTCTTGCCCTTCGAGTTTGTGCCGGGTGTATGATAATTAGCTTCTGACCAACAATTGCATTGAAAACTTAGGGGATTCAGGGACAAACCCAACCATAAGGGCTTTCTAGCTCAGCTGGTAGAGCGGTCTGTCTACCAAGGTAGAGAGAGGTCTCCTAGGGGATTCAGGGGCAAACCCAACCATAAGGGCTTTCTAGCTCAGCTGGTAGAGCGGCCTGTCTACCAAGGTAGAGAGAGGTCTCTTAGGCGATTCAGGGACAAACCCAACCTAAGGGCTTTCTAGCTCAGCTGTTAGAGCGGCCTGTCTACCAAGGTAGAGAGAGGTCTCTTAGGCGATTCAGGGACAAACCTAACCTAAGGGCTTTCTAGCTCAGCTGTTAGAGCGGCCTGTCTACCAAGGTAGAGGTTTCGGGTTCGAATACCGGGAAAACCATAATAATTTACTTTGTTCATTATCATTTATAAACAAATTAATATTAAGACATAACAAATTACCCAAAATTGAAAGATGAATTTTACTGATTTGAAAGAATAAAATCTTACCGATGGTTGTTTGATTTGTTTGGTGGGTTTCCTGACCCCCATCCGCCGCATCGTCTGGTAGTACTGCTTCTGACTGGTCGTGAGGAACATATCCATCGAACTGTCACCTTCGTACTGTGCAATGAAATAGAATGATACAGATTGTAATTTGGGGGGTGGTCATTTTCTGAGTATAGAATAGTTGTCGTCACAAACATTAGACAGAGCACTTCTAGGCGCCGTTGCAGAAATAGTTGCAATCGATTGTAAAGTTGCATCTTATATAATTGCAAGTCAGATCCGTGTGACTAAATGCGCAAATCTGATTATAGTTCAAATGTGAATTTTTTTCTGACTTGCAATTAATTGCACTTAGTATTATTAGTATTATCATTTGTGTGGGTTTGAAATGTACCTGAAGACCATGGGTAATAATAATTAAATACTTATTTAAGCGCTTAGAGACTCTTTGCAATATGCGCTATATAAATGTCTATTATGTGCAGACGTTTATACCTTTCTCTTGAGGGTGTTGAAGTTGTCGATGATGACACCGATGAAGAGGTTGAGGAGGAAGAAGGAGCCGATGATGATGAGGGCGATGAAGTAAAGGTAGGCAAACAGGTTGTTGTCCACTTTCGGCTGGAGGTCGAGCTTTAGGGATAACAAAAGTGCAACACGGTCAAAATGTCATCTTAACTTTCACAATCGTTGTTTATAGTATTTTTCTTCATTAAATTGATTTTAACATTTACAGCATTATTCACATTATTGCATACTTATCGTTTCTACTCTTAAATTATTATTATGATAATATTACAATTGCCCCTGTTTACTACATGTATACAGGGTTTTTTTACTCCTATTTTTATTTATAAAATATCACTTACCCCGCGAGCGTCAACTGCTGATTCCATTGCTTCCATCCATCCCTCGAAAGTGGCCTGAATAGAGACAGACAAGGTAACACAAAATGTTTAATAAAATATCACATTATCGTGCAATATTAAGACGTGTATACTAGTCTTACAGACAATTTACAAGTTTAAAATAATTGTAATTGAGCATAACATTTTAATGATTCACCATCAATTATTAATTTCAAAGAAGTCGAAAAGTACACTTTATATAATTATGTTCATTTATACGTTTATCTATATAATTTGTTATGCCTAATTATGTTGTAATTAATAACCGGTTTGTGTAAACAAAGATGCATGGAAACTATTAAAAACAAAAGCTAAATTTAATTTGCTACTTACGACTTGGAAGAGCGTGATGTAGCCGATAAAGACGTTGTCGAAGTTGATCGGCGGGTTCTCCCACGTGAAGTTCTGATCGATGCAGTCGGTCATGTTGTTGACCACGAGGTACGACACCCGCTCGCCGTCGTCGTCCACGCAGCGGTAGAAGAGCCCCTTGAAGAAGAGCACGCCCATGATGGAGAAGATGAGCCAGAAGAGTGCGCACACGAGGAGGACGTTGGCGATCGACGGGATGGCGTGGGCGAGCGCGTTGACCACGATCTGACAAAAAATAATAGCACTAAAATCATCAGACAAAAACATTATTTACCTGTTGCTATGTTTAATGAAAAATGTTCATATGACCGCGATCTGAAAATGAGTTGCATAAGATGAAGATCTTCAGACAGAAACAATAATAACCTATTTTTCACGGAATCCTTGTATTTATATATATGATAAACTGATTGTACATATTTTATGGGAATTACATTATCAAGAGGAAAAGGGTTTTAGTTACTTATTAATGTCAGCTGGTAAGTTTAATTGGATATCTTCACAAATTCAAGCAACAAGCCAGCCATTTAACGTCGGACGCGGATGTCAGCACTACATTTATCAAAAACGCCACCGGTAATGTAACATGTATAATTTGTATCACCGTCCAAATGAACTTATTTTTCGCAATTTCTTAACGCGGAATATTACCTTCATTCCTTGCCATCTAGAAATGGCTCGAAGAGGACGCAGCGCCCTCAACGTCCGAAGCGCCCTGAAGGCCTGAATGTTCCCTAGACCGATGGCATCACCCATGATACTCATAAGACTGATCTGTAAGACAAGACAGAAATGGTGGAAGGGATTGAGAGACGTTCCAGTCACTTTAATCATTTACCATGATCCAAAATGAGATGCGTTTGCCTAGTTCGTAACAATAATGTAACGCCCGGCGCAGACAGAGCCGACTCGACTGGTTGTCATTCCGATCGGCTCAGTTTTCAGTGCCTCGCGACACACATTTTGCCAGTCGAGGAGACAGTCGGATGCCAGTTGGAGCCGACTCAACAAGATAAATCTGCTCCGACCAACCGGGCCCAACTCTAGCCTGATTGAAACCAGTCGGGTCGGGTCGAGTCGGCTCTGTCTGCGCCGGGCTTAAAGCATCGGTTGAATAAGAGCGACGGGATAAATGTCAAATACTGTAGCTTATCGCAGCATGAACCAAAGATTTGCTTGATAAATATAATTATCTATACTCTTCTATGCTAATGATACTGAAAATGCTATATAGTGCATACGATAAACGTGTGCACATCCCACAGTATTACAGTGTATACTCATTGTAATGGTAAATGCTAAACGTTACAGCAATGATTGAAGCGTTAAACGATTTAGTCAGAATAAACATAATCAAAACAATATATGGGTTTCATTATTGTATTATCAATAGATCACATTGACACAACACTGAAATATACAATGACTACTGTCCTCAATGGCATACAGGTGTATACTTTGTAGTGTAGCTGTTTCTATAAGTATAACAAATTGCAACTTACGATAACGATACAGAAGTCCAGCCAGCACCAGAAGCTTGTGAAGTATTTGACGAAACCGAGACCTAGCCACTTTATGAACATCTCCAGCAGGAAGATGGCGAAGAACACGTAGTTCAGGTAGTTGAGGATCTTCTGTCGCTCCGGATTCTCTGCAAGGTAGACATCCTCGAAAACCTGGATTTCGAAACAAAAATCACGAGTAATTAAAACCCAGGCCAACTTCATCGAGAACCATTAAACTACACGTGTTCTAGCAACTTCTGCATATTGCGGTTAATTACTCCGTGATACAACATAATACATGTAACAGAGTGTGCACTCGACAGAAAGGAAATGGTTTTGACGTATGAATTAAATATTATCTGTCAATCCAGATGGAGCTAATTAAAACTAGACCCTTTCAAACACATAGATTTCGAGAAAAAAAAACTCGGCGATTAAACCAACATCAAGAACCTAATATTCAACAGACTGGCAAGAACTCCCTCAAATTTATCTATATTTTAGTTAAGTCTTCCCGTACCAATGTTGGCACATAAGGCGGCGCCTATCTCCGTTTCAATAGCCCTAGGCCACACGTCTACTAAATGTAGCGAAAGCTACAGAAGGGGGGCTAGTCCTCTGGTAACTCGTGTGATTAACTTTCCCTTCTCCATTCTATAAATGCCAAGTGTCTGGCTAGAAGGCAGAAGGTACCATTTTTAAAGTCTTTGGTATGACCCGGTCTGGGTTCGAACCCGGGACCTCCCGTGCATGAGGCGGACACTCTAACCGCTAAGCCACCATGCTAGAATTGCTGCTAAATATAAGGAGAGTAGTTCATTGTATCAATAAAGGAACAATACAAATAATTAGAGCAATTGACATTACATTAATCTTCTGAAAGAAAATATGAGCGAAAGTCGCAATGCGTGCATAAAGTGAAACTCGCATCGATCATTTTATACAAAATTAAACAAAACGAAACGAATGCGCTCTCGACCATTATCGACTGGTATGTGTGTTGAAAGTTGTTAATCCAGTATACGAGAATCATTGACTCACCAGCGTGATGCTGCTCCCGAAGATGACGATGATGATTAAGGTCTCGAAGACCTTATGCTCGCTGACGGTGAACATGATCTCCCGGAAGCGGCGCCAGCGGTACGCCCAGTTGTTATCGTTGGCATCGAGGCAGCAGGGGATGCCTGAGCACTTCGTGGCGCAGCAGAGGGCACACCCCTTCGGGAAGCAGTCCTTCACCGGGTCTTCGAGCACCGGTTCCTCGATGGTGGCGGTGGTGACCACGACCTTCGCCGTGTCGCGTCGGCTGACGATGCTGGCGAGCGAGGCGCGGCTGAAGGTGCGACCGGGAAGGGGCGTCGCCGCGATCGAACGCGTCGGTTCGATCTCGCCGGTCTCCGCGTTGGTGCCGACGACCAAGGAGTCGTCAATGGGATCGCCGGTGGTGGCGCTCTCGGGAGCGGGGTTGACCTGTAGCATTGGCGGGATGAGTGGCGGTGGAGGGGCGATGGCGGGGAAGTTGGCTGGTGTGACGAAGGCTTGAGCGATGATGGGTGGAGGAAGCTAAGTAGAAACAACATCACAAAGCAATCATTTATTACCAAGTTAATACAAAATGACAGATGATAAGCGCAGGTTATTTTAAATGCGCGATAACTGAAGATTGGTTTGACGGCTTTTTATTTAAAGAGGTTTAATAATTAGGATATAATTCTGTTATTCTATATTATATTCCTTAAAATAATGATCTTGCCTTGTGGCCGGTGGAGATGCAGACACGTGTTCACTAAGACAGGTGTGACTTTATAATTATGCTGGCGAGGAGGGATCGTTACTTACCGATCGTATGCTGAGGGCGCTACCATGGGTGCTACCGTTGGCATAGACCCGGTGCAAGTCCCCGTTAGACCTAGCCAAAGCCGGGTGCAGGTGATTACTACCGTTGGGGTCTGGAACTAGATGACTTCTTCTTCGGACTGATGCATGAGAGGAGCAACGTGGAAGAGTAATGAGTGATTATAATGTAACTACATAAATATATTCGTTGTGTCACAATGTGTTTCCATGATCAATTCAGGTATTTAATATATCTATCTATCTAATGTATCTATCTATTTATTTTTATATCTATATCTGACTATCGAGATGTTTAAATGTCTACCTATTAGTCATTATACAAATGATGCACAGGCATGAGTGGATCGGTACGAATTGGATGCACGAGTTTAACTTTGGTATGGTTTAAACCCACGAGCGCAGCGAGTGGGTTTTAGACCATTTCCAAAGTTAAACGAGTGCATACAATTCTTACCGATCCACGAAATATGCCTGTGCAGCATTTGTTTTATAAAATGGGCGCGAAAAAATATGAAAATCAGACTTTTTCCCAGTAATGGCTAAATTGGCTAAATTTACCGACGCATGGCTTCAAAAGTACTAACCCATGGTTTCAAAAGTACTAACCCATGGTTTCAAAAGTACTAACCCATGGCTTCAAAAGTACTAACCCATGGCTGGGAAAAAATTTGATTTCACATTTTAATTTTTTTTTTTTTTTTTTTAATTATAAAATGTTGCTTATATTAATAAAAAAAAAACTAAAAAAAAACATTTATACATTTTTTTTAAATTTTTTTTTTTTTAGATGAAATAAAAAAATTTATATAAATTTTAACATTAAATTTTTGTTTTTGAATGATAATTTTTTTTTTTTTTTTTTTTTTTTTTTTTTTTTTTAATCCACGAAATACCCCTGTGCAACATTTGTTTTTATAAAATAAGCGCAAAAAAAATGAAAATCAAACTAAAGTGAGCCATGCATCAGTAAAAAACTTTTACATGCTAATTGACCAATCAGAATGCAGGGATTCTTCTACCCATTTTATAAATAAATATAAGATTTTTCGGGATCTCTTTTACGTTACAGTCATACAATGCTGCCCTTTGAATAAATGTTGGTCTTTCTTTTCCATGTACATTTGTAGGTTGCTTTCATGTTTTGTAATTATTTTCAATTGATTACATTTATATTGAAACAAAGACAACAAAGATGCAATCGCACCTGTCCTTGGCGTGTTTTCGATGTCGATGGTCGATATCTTATCGTCGTCCTTCCCGACGTCCTCGACCACGATGAACTCATGGATCTTATTCTTGCCCGCCGTGCCGTTCACGGTGCCGTTCACGGTGCCGTTGCCGTTGGCGATCGCCGGAGTTCCGGCTTCCAAGGCCTTCAGGTTCTCGGTGCTGCTCGAGACCTTGTTCTGTTTCTTGAAGCGCTGGCAGCAGAGGCAGGGGCGAACGATGCACATGAAGAACCGCTTGATTTTCCGCAAGGCGATGCTGAGTTTGGAGTCATCCGTCGCTTTCTTCTTATTCAGCGAATCGGAGGCGAACGAGTTAAGTAGCAAGGCGAGGAAGAGGTTCAACATCTGCAAGAAAAGAAAGAGTAACACGACGCGAATTATGATATTATTCACATATTGAAGACGGCTTTAATTGGCATTAATATGTTCTCCAAGGAAGACGAAGGAATCATAGTAACAGTATTAGCGTATTGAAGACAGAATCGCACAAGAAATAGGGAAAATCAATGTCCATATTCCCGTAGACAGGAATACAAAGTGGGAGAAATAAATGCGATTTTCTAGAAGGTAAATCAAGTTGATTTCGCGCCTTTTTGAATTAAGCTCTCCATTCAAAATGTATACTCACCATGATGTTGCCGACAATGAGCGTGGCGATAAAGAGGATGATGCAGCCGGCCGCGTTGGCGACGTCCATGCAGTCGTACAGCGGCTCGATCCACTCTCCGCACAGGATGCGGAAGATGAGCAGACCGGAGTGGACGAAGTCCTTGAAGTTCCAGGGCGGCACCACGCCGTCCTCGAAGTTCTCGGGAATGTAGCGGTTCCCGAAGAGCTGCATGCCAATGACAGCGAAGATGAACATGATGATGAGGAGGACGATGGTGACGTTGGCGATGGCGGACATGGTGGTGGCGATGATGGAGAGCAGTGTGCGCATCGTCGTCCACGACTGCGCGAGTTTCAGAACGCGGAGCTAAATGGGAAGATCATTGGTATGGTGAATGTTACAAATTATTATGCACATGTATAGGAGTACTGTATGTAATTTGATAAAAGTCCTTTGGCGATTCTCGTTTTTAGTAAAAGGATCACTATCAAAGATCATCATGAAGGAGCCGATTTGTTGTTCATGTATTAAATACCCGATATTTATAAATAGACTACAATTCCTATCTATAAGTCCTCATTTAAAGTTGGCTTGTAATCAATTTGTAAGGAGACAATAAATATCAGTTGAAAGTTAACTAGTTTTAGAAATGTTCACATGGGTTAAAAGCGAATGTCCGTCGATAAAGACACGGAAGGTATCCGACAGAAGTTGTCCGTTTCGCCTAGCAGTCCACTAATCCACATCTACCGCACGTAAATAGAGTACCGAAGCTGTGACATCATACAAATCTGATATTAGAATATCTAAATTTGAACTTCATTTTCCAAAAAAGCATAACAAATAATGCCCAAAGGTTGGGTTTCAATCAAATATGCGACGTATTGGCTGAGATATGACCATTCAAGTATATTCAATTTATTTCAATAGGAAATCACTGTTATTTTGCTCTGGTTTGTAACGTTATGAACCAGAGCAAAATAATAGTGATTTCCTATTCATTTGGATGGGCATATCTCAGCCAAAACTTAACATATTCGATTTATTTTCAACATTTGGACATTATTTGTGATGCTCTTACGGAAAATGAAGTTCAGAGTTGGAAATTCGAAAAATAGGTTTTTAATGACGTCACACTTGATCACTCTATTGGGAGCATTCTAGCCAACGTAACTCACCAATCGAAATGTCCTGAGAACCGACAACCCTTCCACGTCGGAGAGACCGAGTTCCACCAGACTGATCAAGACGACTAGGAGGTCGAAGGTGTTCCAGGTATTTTTGAAGAACTTCGCGTCCAGCGCAATTAGTTTGAGAAAACACTCGATGGTGAAGATGACGGTGAATACCTGGGAATTGAGAGAGAGAGAATAAAATGAAACTTTACATGAACATTACAGCTTGAACGCACAGGGTTAGATAACGAGGCATGAGTGAAAAGTTTATAATCATTGACCGACCTGTATGTGACTTCTTCACGCGCACATTGATAAGACACTAATATTTTAAATTGAAATAACTAAGAGATATGCGGTGATCCTAACAAAAAACAAGTGTTCGTATTATTATTATTTGTTTCGTTTCAATCTGACACAAATAAAAGGATGACATTTAAGGTTAAAAGAGGATAACAAAGCAGAAAAACAAACAAACCAACCAACTTACTAACCAACTAAATTACTTAGTAGTTTACTAACTAGCCAGCCAGCTAATTCTAACTAACTAACTAACTAACTAACTAACTAACTAACTAACTAACTAACTAACTAACTAAATCACGTACTACCAAACAAACAAACAAAACTAATAACATGCACATATAAGATGCAGATACAGGTTAGATCAGGCAATGATAAACTTGCTCAGATGGTAATATAAAACAAAGGGAGCTTGAGTCAGACTTACGAGATTGCCCTGCTCCGAGATATACTCGAGGCTCGGGTCGATGCCGTGATGGTCCATGGTGAGGAAAGCGGTGTTCCCGATGATGCAGATCGTGATGAAGAGATCATCAGGGGGTCGAGCACCACCCAGCCGGCCCAGTACTGCACCAGCCGCAGGCGGCGGTAGTGCGGGTACGGGCAGACGAAGTTGCGCCGGCAGCAGCCGCAGCAGCACTTGTGGTCGCAGCAGAGGATGTCGTGCTGGTTGCCTGGCTCCTCGTCTTGGAAAAGCACTGGCGAAATGGAGTAGGTAGAATTATAAATAATCAGTGTTAATGTTAAATGAAATTACCAACATACCTACGGGGAACTTGATTGGTCCTTTTATTAACGCTATGTGGATTGCAAAATATAGTATGGAACAGATTAACCATTATATAATAAATTAGGGGAACCGGGGGGGGGGGGGGGGGGGGGGGGTGAATAAACCATAATGTGGATTACAAAAATCTAATTCTTAATGTCTAAATCTTAATGTTATTCTTATCATTGCCTCTAATTCATGTAATAATTGGCAAAGATTATGCTGTTATAATAGAATCATCATCTCTCATTCCAAATCTTGATTCAATAGTTTTGTTATTAAAGTTAAGTCCTTCCCGTGTCAATTTGGAACAAAGTTTGGTTATGCACGACGTTAAACTTGTATTGGTTGTGCTTTGCCAAATTTGTTGATGAGGACGGAATGGCAGATTATATACCTGGTTCCTCGTCATCCGATCCCCCCTCGGCCGACTCCTTGGCGTGACTCAAGGTGTCGTCCTTGCTCCCCGTCCGCGACACCCCGTCATTCGTCTCCGTGCCGGCATTCTGATCAGCGCCATCTGCGTCCGTCTTCTGTATAGTGAGGGAGCGAAACAGCCCGCGGGCGGGTAGAAACAACAATAATTAATTTAAACAGTACTCTACTTATTAAATACCCGGATTCCTGAAAGGTGAGATATAATAAGAAGGTAATGTGGACGTGGTGTGGCAAGATTGGTAGAGCGCACGCTTTCCGATCGTGAGATCCCGAGTTCGAACCCTGTGTATGCCCACTACGTTTGTCCTTAAGGAAATTAAGACAATTAATCCACAATTGCTGCTCTTTACCTAGGTGTATACATGGGTACCATGGACGGGTGCTAATTAGCCGTAGCGCCATCATCATTGGCAGCACGGCTAGTATGCTCCCCGGGGAGTTGAGAAAGAATGCAATATCATTGTGTGGGTTTTAAATGTACCTGATGACAATGGGTATTAATAATAATTATGCGCCTTGGAATAGGTTACCTAGATTAATGGCGCTTCATAAATACTTGATATTATTTTGTATTATTAATACAGATTTAATATAATAATGTAGATATCATTTGGAATTTTTTGAGAGGTCCCAACCCAAATGAGGCAGATTGAATGCCTATAAACAGAGCCCATAGAAGAAAAGGAAATTATAGTGGTAGCAAATACGATGGAGGACAAAGTAAGGCAGTCTGTGTTGCCAGTATCTGTGCATCACCGCATGACGACACCGCTTAGCGACCGTTCACTGCACGGTCGCGGGCACACACGGCCGCACACAATAATAACTTGCGCTGGATAGAAAATAACCTCGGATCCACGGGCTATTTTCTGCGAATACTATTCTTCGCTCTGACCACCGCGAAGTTTCGGGCCTATTGTTCGGCGACGGTAGCCTATTGTCGTTCCTAATCGAAGGCACTATTGATCGCATTAAAAATTCATTGGGATGGCCGCGGAGAGAGCCGGAATAAAGGTGGAGATTCTATTACCCTCTTTAGTCATTAGACATGCGATGTTTTTCTGTCTGTTTGCCTCCGTTTTTTGTTTTGTTTTTTGTTATTTGTCCCCAAGATATATAGGCTTTTATAAATACTTTCTCATCATATCCGTTTTGTGAAGCGTCAAACAGTTTGCCAAGTAACCACACGTTAGATCGGCATTTACATTTTAGAGATACAAATTCATCGACTTTAATAACGTAAAAGCAATTCTAATGCAGTACGTTTCATCGAATTTTCTGATGGTCAATTTGCGTGCTTATGATATGCAATGTATCAACTATTATTTTATATAAACATATAAATCTACTTACATTTACATCGTATGTTGACTCAAGGGCACTCATCGCATAGTCCTTCATAATCGGTGAATAAAAGAGACATAAATACATAGCATGAATTAAATACATATAATAAATGATATATATTACACTGTGATTAATCATTTGGAACCATTTAGAACATCAAACCTGTCTATAAAGACCTCCAAATCAGGGAGACAAATATATTGGTCTGTATAAGCAGGTAGTCTGTATCTAGCCAGATTCATTAACATGAATAAAATCTTTCAAGGAAACCAATATAACAGGGTGTTGTTTTGCAAAGAATTTAAGTTGAACTTAAATAAAATAAAAAAATGCTTTAAAAAGTATGGCAAGCCATTTATAGCCTTGAAATGTTAACATATTCAAATTCCAAAATGCAAATTCATGAGGCTTTAAAGAATGTTTCTCCAAGAGCATAACATCTCCATGATGAAAGAAAATATCGATGATTTTTTCACAAAGATATGTTGTAATGTTGAAGAAAACAAATCTGCTATTTTCCACACAAACTAACGGCTTTACATAACTTAAATTTAAGTTCAACTTAGAATCTTTGTAAAACACCTCCAGGCGCCATATTCATAAAAACCCTGCTAGCTTAGTTCCTTGCTAGGTGTATTTAAATGTGCAGTTTATTGAGCAACAAACCAAACTATAGGGTTAGCTGGGTAAGCCTTAGTAACCCATTTAGTTAACTTTGGTTAGCAACTAAAAGATCTTGTGTTTATTTCTTAGCCACGTCATCCAAAATAGACTTAGCAAGGAACTAAGCAGGCAGGTTTGTATGAATGGGCCCTGGTCCTTATACACGGATGGTCATTATAAACACGTAGTTGTAGATTTGACTGTTATACTGTCTAGATACCTCACATGTAATATCAATCGCAAAGATAATTTATAAAGAAATGCACAGTATAACTTGTGTAAATTCGAGAAGAAAGAGTCCATGTGCCCAAAACAAAAGCAGTTAGTAGTACTGCTTTTGTTTTTTTGGCATTTGAACTATTTCTACTCGAATTTACACAAGTTATACTGTTAAAAGGATAGTTGAGTTTTGGTAAAGAGAGTACAGTTTTGGTCAAACTGGATTTTAGTAACCAAAATCTGCACCATTACATTACAAACTTATAGTTATAACCCCATCATGCTCGAAAGGACAAACTGAATTTTAGTAACCAAAATCTGCACCAATACATTACAAACTAATAGTTATAACCCCATCATGCTCGAAAGGACTACAAAAATACAAATGACTAAGTAAAAAGCCTGTTATCATTACAAAAAAAAAGAGCCGTTAAAACTCAATAGGTCGCTCTCTAAACACTCATCGGTTTTAACCATTAAACACAAAATTGTGCACGTGATGTTTTGTTGAAATAGTGATTAGATAGAGAAATAATCAACAACTATTTAAAAACCTCTTTTGTAAATTTGTGAAAAGAGGAAGCATTAAACAAAATAGGTTAACGGCTGGTTTAAAATTATCAAATAATAACTTGTGGGGCTCCACTGTTATTACAAATTGTTATGTTTATGGATATTTCAGCCATTCTGAACCGATTTTGATCAAATAAAGTTTAGTCTGTGATTAAAATTATATGCTCTTTCGAATTTGACAGCCAGTTTTTCATTATCTCACAAAAAATTATTATCCCTTTAAGCCATTTTGAAATGTTTGAATAATACCGTACTGATTGCATGTCACGATCTAATTTTGAAGATCTACGGTTAAAATGATCACATATTTTCTTTTCATTTCTGTTTACTTTCAGCAGCTGTAATGACAAGTATAAACATGTGTTTTAATGCTGTTTATTGTGCATATAAACCCTACGAGTGTTTCGATTTATGTTTTAAATAATTTTGCCAACGTATGTGAAGACATTAAACGCTAAGAATCAAAATAACTTACCCCTGACATCTTGGACCCGATTTCACTGACGGAGTCGCCCAATTGGCTGTCTTGCTGAGATACCGACTTAGACGCGCCCTTGTGAGTGACGTCACCCGAGCCCGAATACCCCGCGTTCTCCTCTCCGTTCGGCAGCATGGCGGACTGGCTTCCCTCCGGGTCCGCATCCATCCCTTTCACCGCCTCGTGCTTGCTGTGCTTCTTCTGCTTCTTCTTCTTTTTCGCCGCGAGTTTCCTCAGTTTGGTGGCGTCCATCTTCAAGAGGTTGTCCTTCTTCTGCTTCATCTTCCGTTCTTTCTCCTATAACCATGATATCAAGCAAGACAATTTTTAATATAAGTTTGAAAAAATAACATAATTATTCCGATATAAATTGAATTAGTACCGAGTCGTTTGCCCCTCTTCGCCGTCCTTGCTTTCTCCTATACTCATGATAATAAACGAAAAGACTCATTAAAGAAATTTATTTCGAACCGATATTGTTAGAAATATTGCCAGATCATCATCATAATGATAAATATCATTATAATCATCATCACCAACATCATCATCATCATCAATGTCATCAACATCATCATCAGCTGCAATAACAAGCTATTTTTGTTCTTCTTACCTTTCCCTGGTTCTCCATCTCCTCCGTGTAGGCCATGGAGACGACGGCAAGCATGAGGTTGATGAGATAGAATGCGCCCAACATCGTCGTGATGATGAAGAAGAACATGGCCCACGGACCCTGCGCTTTCAGTATCTGGACGGTCGAGAATCAAAACAGATACGGAAACATGTAGATTATGTAAAAGATTATGATGGTAAAATCTAGAGCATGATCTTGAGGAAGCTTTTTGACCACTCAGTGGACGACAACCGACAAAAAAAAAACAATGCGCCGATTAAAATGTTACATGATTTGATGTTGTCTTTCACGAAACCCACCATCATTATCGTCCTTATAATAATCATCATCATCATCATCATCATCATCATCATCATCATCATCATCATCGTCGTCGTCGTTATCATCATCATTTTCATCAACAACATCCTCCCCCTCCTCTTCTTCCCCCTCCCACTCCTCAATCCTACTCCTCCGCATCATTGTCACCATCGTCATCATCGTCATCATCGATATCATCATCACCATCGTCATCACCACCACCACCACCACTTTTCAAGATGCTCTTACGTGGTTGTAGACATCTTCCCAGAAGTCCAATGTGATGAGTTGGAAGCACGTTAGCATGGAAGACCCAATGTTGTCGAAACTCGTGTAATCGTTGTTCGGATTCTGGCCGATGTCCTCGAGGCACGTGAAGTTTACCGGACACCCACTTTATGAAAGGTGATATGGAAACATTAGTTTACTATCTGTATAGTTTTACTATCATGACAAGTTAAGGTCTTAATTCCAGAAGGCGTTAACTCCACTTTTGGCAATTTTCGAGAGAAAAGGGTTTCTTTGCCCAAGTTCTTGACTAAGTTCTTCAAATACATGTACAATAAAAGATACACATGTGCCCGCATTTGATCCCCTGTGTTATCACGTTTATAACAAAATAATATTAATGCAAATGTTGTTTTGTTTGTACCCAAATCGCAATGCTGTTTTGATTAGAATCTCCCAATCAGTATTTTATTTTATTGTATTTACATCGTTTTTCATTTACTTATTTCGTATCCGAATCATAATTTGATAAATACAATATAATCAATACAATCAATTACAAAAATACATGTATACTGCTCTCAATGTAAGAAGTCAATATAAATTTCAACATACCTCCATGGACGTCTGCAAGGAACAGGGTACGCAAAAAGAACGAAAAAGAAAAACGACATTTTAAAAAAGGTGAAAATACATGAAAATACATGAATAATAAACAATATTTTCTTTCAAACGATTAGGTTATATACAGACGATTAGGTTTACATACACGTGCTTTATATATGTTATGATAATACTTAAATGATATGATAATCTTGGGAATAGTATAAATTGTTTACAAGTGGAGAAAATACAATGAGCGAAAAGCCCACAAATGTTATAGTAAACATACATTGCAGAGCAATTCTAATTTCAAACTTATTTTTTTTCTGCCCTGAAAATGTCTATGATCTGAAACTACGAATCTTTGAAATTGACATCAAAAATATGTATACGTTTGTGGTATATAGTCTATAATATTAAAAATACTTAAATGAAGTGACATCATTTCATTGATATTCAATCTGTATTGCGCCGTATCTTCGTATCAATTTATCAATTTATTTATCTGACTTTTTAGAAATAACAAAAAAGGAAACAACTCATACTGAATGATACATGTATTTGCATTTTTTTTAAATACAATACTATTCACAAATTAAAGTTAAATTATAAATTGATTGACTTACCCTCTAACAGATATATTTGAACATATTAATGGCATATCGTCCCAGTAGTACCAATTTCCTGTAAACAAAACAACAACAACAAAATATTTATATATTATATCGTTTGCAGTTATTCGAGAAATTAAATGTTTTAACCTAAACAAACTTTTATTCAAATATTGTGTTTCAATTATTGAATAATGGTTGGTCCCTAACATTTATTCTAATTGGATATCATTTATGAATATTTCAGCTCTTTCTGAACCGAATTTGATCTGTCTTTCAAATTGTGCGCCTTTTCGAATTTCACACTTAGTTTTTCATTACTTTACAACAACAAAATATTTCATGAACCGCCCTCTATATAAACCAAAACTGAACTACCCCTTTAATAATTAAATAAGTTAAAAAAAATACATTATAAAACAAGCAAGCAACCTAACCATCAAACACAAACAAATTTCAATAGATCGTACCTGGGTCCTGTGTGAAGTTGAAGTAGTACTCGTGCGACACGTTGAGCCCCAACACAATCTCGGGCACGTCGGCGACGCATTTCCGGCGCAGCTTGCCGACGAAGATCTGGAGCGCGATCAGGGCGATGATGAACAGCGCGAAGACGGTGAGGAGCATGACCTCGCCCAGCATCTTCGTCGACCGTATCAACGCGTTGATGATGCTCTTTAGACCTGCGAATAATCGTAATTATAGGGAATTATTGATAAGTTTTGAATTCAATAATTAGAATAATTTGAAACAACCATGTATGCATATTTAAAAAAGAAGACTGACATTCAAAAGCAAACAAACAAAATAACAATCTAAAAAAAAAAATCGAACAGAAACAAAAAACACACATACAAACAAACAAACAAACAAACATACATACATACATACATACATACAATGATATAATTAACGATCGTATTCTAGATTAATTTGTAAACGTATAGGGGCAATTTCAAGTTTCATTTATTTAGTTGAATCAAATATGTATATATTTGATACTATAGCTTGGTTTTATATAGTTGCAATAATTTGAGAACAAAATAATAACGAATTAATGCAATACATTAACATCTTTGTTATCCTACAGACGCATTGTATGTGCAAATGAATCGGCCCATAACTCATGGCTTTGTAGTGACAGTGAGTGGGTGAAATTTAAAGCAATCGATTAATTTGATAAATTGATTAATTGAAAAAAAAAAAGTTGATTAATTTGTGTTTAATTGTACTGTACCTGGGACTACGGAGATTGTCTTGAGCGCCCTCAGAACCCTAAAGGTCCGCAGAAAGTTGAAGTTACCAATGTTAACCCCTGCTCCCTGGAGGGCGAATGTTAAATACCTGTGGATATAGAGAAAGAAAAGCACACACATGTACCGATAACAATTATTAATGGTTACTTAGTAGGACTTTGTTCTAGGCGTATATAGGAACATAATTATCCCGATGGTGAGTCAGTGCTTGTAAAATAGTATGCAGTCAATCCTGTAAACTTGACCACATGCACACATAAGGGAAACTATACAATTGGCCACTATTTAGACAGGTAAACAGTTATCTGCAGATTCCATAACACTTATTTCCTCTGCACGGGATAACTTTTGGTGGCCACTATATGCAGGTTGGCTGCTAGATTTTAGACGTTTACATGCATACACTTTCCGGTATTTCAAGACCTAATTTAATGATTTCCTAATTTGACCTCTAACCGCTTGCTAGCCAAATTGTCATGATTATAACGATTTCGATGCATGCCCTTACTTAAATGAAAACAAATAGTATCGTGAAATAATTATGTGAACTATACAGTCAACAATGTTTACTGCAAGAAAGTACATACTGTTTGGCTAGTATACGTGTAAAGAAAACCGGAAGCATTGCATACTATGCATAAAATAACAGAACATAATCAATACATTATGAAAAATAAATCGTTGTAAACCAAAAATTGCATAATGATGTGAAGTGACATTTAATTGGCTCTATAATGGTCGAAGAGAGAAGAAAAAAAAACATCTGACATTTTGCAACAATTGTTGATTACTTTGAAGTCGGGTTTTTAAAAAAAATGATCATCTCAAAATAATGTACATGTACATGTATGTGTCCAGATATAGCGACATGTCGCACATGTTTGAACACGGGTTTAGTTCGAAAAGGAAGTTTCAAAATAAACTGTGGTTTAAAATTCATACACTGTGTATTATATACGTGTACATGTTTATCGAATAATGTCCCGCTATACCGAAATGGAATGAAATATGAATAAAATTATATTGAATTGTTTCTGGGATGATAACATGCTTGGGAATCAATACAAAAAACAAAATAATATTACAATTATTTAAGCTCACACGATATGAATCAAGGAATATAAATTCTAGCTTACGATAAAAAACTATGACAACGAAATCAACCACTTCCTAATTCAGGTCATTGGCGATCTAACAAGGAAAATCATAATTATGGCAAACATTAAATATGCTTATTGGTAAATAAGACAAAAATAAGATGATAATTCAGAACAACTTACGCTAATACGATGACGACGAAATCCAACCAGTTCCAAAGATCTCGTAGGTATGTGTGTTTATGAAAAGCGAACCCTCTCGAGGAGATCTTGACTATCATCTCGGTCGTGTAGATGGCTGTGAAGATGTACCTGAAGATGGCAATAGAATAAATGCTCAAATATTAATAACGTCGTGATAATACAATGCAGTTATAAAAAAATTATAAAGGCATTTGCAAAGATGATAAATGGATACGAGACGAATTAGAATGGTTCAAGATCTAGACATACACACGTTTAAAGTGAAAATGCTTGTCAATTATTTTGTACATGTATTGTTCTACGAGACTTTTTATAGTTATTCTTAAGAATTTTATGAATTTCTACTTAATTGTCTTTTCAAGTTGCATTCCCGTAAGAAACAATGACAAAAAACAAAAGTGTTTTTATGCCTCTTTGTATATTTGTTTAGATTGATACATGTTATCATGTAACAATATGTTTTACGTCTCTTTGTTATTTCTAAACATTTATATATTTATGTACAATTGTATAATTCATTTCAAATGTTTTTGTAACGATTTTTAAAAGTCATGTTTTTATAACAACCATGTTTGTATACTGTATCCCAGGGCCCCATGGGAGACCAACTTATTGTTGAATGGGCCACCCTGGTAAAATATATTGATATAAATAAATGGGCCAATAAAAGGCTAAAATTATATTATGAGGTTATACAATTCCAGATGCAATTTGAAGAGATTCTATATATATACATAATCATTAGAATGAAAGAAGTATTGATCTATATTAACAAAAGAAAACAGTTATAATCATTCCAAGAATTACTTACTCTGCTATCGTGAGGAACATCGGTCTATAAAAAGACAGAAAATGGAAGCAAAGAGAGAGAAAAAAAAAAAGTTATAAGTTGAGATTCGTCCAAGCTAGTACTCATCTGACAAAACCCATTATGAATGCATACTTGCACGCACAATCTCATTTGTTTGTATACCCTATGGTAGTCAGACGTTTAATGAAAATGTAAACGTGAGAAGAGTGATTAACTCTTTCGTTTTCCATACAAGTGTTTTCATCTGTCAAAATCCCATCTTCTGTTCGCACTGTGGTAGCAACAGGTTTAAAGACAGTTTTTTTCTTCTTTTAGAAGTGAGAAAAAAAAAGAAACTGATAATCCGATGGAATCTTGTATTTGTTGTCCTGGATTTGCCTGAGAAATCCGATTAACCGACCAAAGGAGAGGATTTTAATATCCACCGTTATTTTCACAAGTGGTCAGCAAATTCAAAGGTTCTTACCCTGTATTTAAATGGAATCAATGTACTACATGTATATCGGCATACATTTATATATGGGACCAAGTTGTTTATCTTTGTATGATAAATATAATTTCAAATTATATGCAATTCCTATACTTATATTGGTTGTGTGGTTTTAATGAGTCAGAGAAAAAAGAACAATTATCATTCAAAAGTAAAAACATTATAATTATATTTGTAAACTATGACTTAGGAAATGATTTGGGATTAACATCCATAGCATTTGTTATCATGGTTATAGTGATGTCATAATTATTCAAGTAAAGTAATATATTTTGTTTCAACTGAGTTGCCCTGATGAGGCGCATCAAGCATTTCAAGCAATAAAGTTTTGCAGGTTTCAATTGATATGCTAATATACATGTACTACACCTGAGTTGAGAGAGGCAAATCTTGATTTCAATTTTAATTCAATTCAATTCAACTGCTGAAGGACAGACGTGCCACGTACGGTTGGGTATCGAACCCACCATCCTCGTATTGAAAGACGAAGACCCAAACCAGAATACCGCGGCACATAATATTACTTAACAATTGGCATGAAAGTAAAAGAAACAAGTTTTAACTTACTCTGGTTCGTCAGGCTGTCTTGGAGTGTCTAACATGAGGAAAATACAGTTGGCTAAGATTGTCAGGATGACGAATACATCGAAAAATGTGCGCAGGAATTAAGGAAATTACTCTTTATGATATTTATAAATGAGAAGTATATACAGTAAATAAATACATAAATACACACAATTACATAAAGAAATAAACGCATAGATAGAAAAAGTTAAATAAAATGAGTAACTAAATTATAATGAATGCAGAAGTTCGACCATACAATTAGTAAATACAATTTAAGTAGAAATGAAGAGAAAATAAATAGCTAAATACATAATTACATCATTAAAACGATTGAATGAATTGAACGACAGAACAAAAATAAATAAATATAAAATACATACGTAAAAATATACAAATGTTCTAAATGAAAATTGATTTTTAAAATATTAAGGACTATACTATGTTTATACACATGTAATATAATAGATGTAATAGTTAATAGTAATAGTAATATTTATTAAATTAACGAACAAACACCAAAATAAGATCAATCCAAACAAATGCAACAAACAAGTTACATTATCATAATAATAATCGAGTATAATGTAGCAAAGGATATTGGTTGGTGTAGATGGTGGTCATGAGTCGGCGGTATGGGTTGAGGGGGGAGAAGACACCCAGACATTTCTGCGTCGTGAACCGGAAGATCTGAGAACTTTTGAACTTCCTCGCCACCACGCAACATGACTGAAAACAAAGAAAAGACAAGCACACATAACATAATGTAAGTTCGTCTAAAAAAAAAAACATGTACATGTAAAAGGTTGTATTAATACTGTACATTAATCATTAAGACTATTGAGACACAGTGTACTACATGTTACTCTTTGAAACACGAGAGCTCTCGAATTTCCACGCCACCTCGCAAAATATATGTCATGAATACTCCTAAACTTATATAATGTAAAGTCATCATACTTCAAATATATTTATGTATTGATGTGTTAATAATATTTTTTTTGAAACACAGTGTACTCTCTGAAGTGCAACTGTTTTCTAAGAGAGCCTTGCGCAGCTGGTAACGTTACATTGCAGTATATTACATGTACTTAGTAACATGCAAACATATCATATTTCTAATAGTGATATTCCTTTTGTTAAATGTACACGTTGGCAAAATGAGAACAAATTGCATATCATGAGAACTGAAAGATTGTTCGTGTTGTGTACGGTTACTCAGCAAAAAAAACAAAACAGGCATATCCTATAATTCTGATCATAATTTTCATGATGTGAATGAAGGCAAAAACAGTAAGAGATATTAGGAGGGACAGAAGATGGGGAATCGAATGACGAACTACATGTACATGTACATGTAATTATATATTACGATATCGACTGCAAAATTGTAAATTACATATTGCACAAATACATGCACGACTGTACTTATTAACAAAGAGAGAAAAGGAAGCATATTATAATGCTGAAAGTGACATTGACAATGGCTTTAATTTACAGTGCTCAAATATTGACCGATGCATTAAGGTTGATTTTAGGGTCACATACAATGTACTGTATTTGTTATGTACGCATGACAAGGTATGGCAATATCGAGTGGTTGGTAATGAACCAGACTAAGTGGTGTAGTAAAACTGTGGAGGGGGGGGGGGGGGGGGTGGCCCGGTCGAGGGGAGCTATTGCCTATAATATTCAATCACATGTTGGTTAGTGCCACTCCTCCCACTTGAATATATGGCCAAGTCTGCTCGCCCACCCCCACCCCCCACCCCCCCCCCCCCCCCCCCCCACACACACACACACACACCACCAGTCCTTTATCACGGGAAATGACGTTTGCGCTCGTTGTATTTATGGAAAATCGTTAAAAATTAATCAACCAAATACATGTACATGTATCGCTGGGATACGGGAAATATTTTGTTTTATATATGTTTGTATTTATGTATGTGTGCATATGTACTGTATTATTAACCCGTTTGTATTCAGGTACTGTAAATTTCATATAGATTTAGCACATGGAACAATAGATTGCGGTAATGCAATGGGGCAGTCTGTGGTTGGTCAGTTTTGGTTGCCTTGTTAATTTCTCACAACTGAGTGCGCCAAATATTGACAACGAAAGGACACGATATGATAATCGATGATAATGATTATGATGAGCTAATTTGTGCAATGTATTATAGCTGAGCTTACACAAAGCTAGGGTGACAACGAAAGGGCACATTTTACAGGATAATTAAACTCGGTGACAATAACTTTCGCAAGATGCAGACACATAATTATAATTGGCACTCTCATTAATAACTAGTGCACCATAATTATAGTGCACCACCATTATTTTGTGTGTGTACAAAAGGGATTTTGGACATTACTTTGTTATCTATAGTACATGATCAACACGTACACGTACATGTACATGTACTTAGACAATGTTGAAAGAGTCACACACGCAAAGTAGATTTCCATTTTCCAACAAAACCTCACTAAAAAAAACGTTTGCAGTTTTCAGCCATCATCTTCTGCATTTATTGTAAAATCCATACATGAAATACTGTTTTGAACAATGAAAATGAACAGTGACTGGATTTTGTTTTCATTGGAAAGTATAAACACTTTTTATGTCTGAATTTAACACTTTTTAGTTACATTATTGCTTATCTTCTTCTCATTTTTATCGCTTGAAAAATAGAGAATACATTTTGATGTTCCCTCGTTGTTATTTATGTAAATCGCGAATTGATGTACATTTACTGAACGAAATAAAAGTATTTACATGTATATTTGAATCAGTAGTGAAATTTGAGCTGCTGTTTTGTTAAAATTACGTTGTTTATAATCACTGTTGTTACGTGTCATGTACATGCATGGTATGCAATATATAAGCCCATCGGCACTTGTCAACCTTACCCCTGTATATGTACAGTCTATAATTGTGTATGTACCTCCCTGATGAATAATGTGTGTTGAGTCGCGATTGGTTCTCAGGCGGAAGAATAATCAATCAATCTCATTAATATTCTATGAACCATGGTTGGTCCTATTTTCGTCTACTGGGACCATCGCAAAGTTCCCGTCGTCGCTTAGGTTTTTGATGTTAAAAATCGCATGTTTTAAGGATGTAGACAATTCCAATATCACCTTAACATTCAACAGTTTGATATCTCATGACGTACTTAGCTAAATTGTGGTGTAAAGACTTTGGGAATCGGAAAATATTTCGTGGAAATTGGGAACTTTTTGTGTTTGTTCCGTGTTTGGGTCCAGGTCCGTTCCTGGTAACAGCCCGGGTCTTAGTCTCGGTCTCTGAGGGTCTGACGTCACGCAAAAATATAATCAATATTCTAAACACTCAACTTTATTTATCTCTTTGTTGCCAACTTATTTGTTTGGTACGCTGCCCAGGTTTTTTTTATGCCAGACCGGGCGATGGACTCTCAGTTAATCCCGTCAATACCTTGACCATATACCTGAGTGCGTCTTAATTCAGTGGATTTTTTAAGGGACCGGGCTTGAGGGGTTAAATATCGATGTGTCTTCGTCCAGCAGGACAGGGGGTATGGTGATGGGTGATGGGGGAGAGAGGGGGTACGAAATGAGCACCCTTTAGGGGCACACCTATGAATGACTAAATGACCAGGGGGTATTATGAGTATTGATGTTGAAATGTAGGGCTGGGGGATGTTTGCCTAGAAACAAAATGGCGCGCGTCAAAATGGCGACTGCCATGCGGTAGACGAAATATTTTGAAACTTTTATTCAACACTTCTAAGTACATTTATAATGTGCGCGTGTATGTCATCTAACAACCGCTATTTCAATGAATTGCCTATTTTGTCAAGTAAGAACATAAATGAAGTGATGCCAATCACTTTCATTTAATTTCATCCCAATATACATGCGTTATACAATTTTCAACATTTACTTTGCCAAATAATTATATTGAAACTTAGAAACGTTGTATAATTTGTATTATTATTTTGTAAAAGGGCCCCAATCTACAAATTCCTACTTCTATGGGGTCCGAAAACCATTTGTATGATGTGAAATTGTCATGTTTATTTGTTTTAAGTCTTATGGTTGATATAAACTATTAATACTTGTACAATGATGAGATACATGATGATTATTTATACTAGTCAAATAAACATAGAACTTGATTCAAACATCATCTGTAAGTGCTAGATGCAATCTAACTACGAAGACAATATACATGTGTGCATCACTTTTAATTGTTGCATAAAAACAGACCCGTGAAGCCTTCGCTCACTTTTGATATTGAAACTGATTAGATTCGAGTTGATTTATCCTGTTCATCTTGAAATATCACGCAGCTACTTGTTTTTATCAGATAAACATTGTTTATCTTTTTCGATTCTTGATCACATCGGTTTCCTTTGAGCATTTCCAATGGACGTGTTTTGCGATTTTCCGTTAGGTGACGATGGTAAATGTTATGTATAACCTGATCTTATTTGTAAATTGAACTGCTCCTAATTTGGATGAAAAGTGATACATTTCTATCCATTTCCAATGTATCTTCCTGTTTTACAACCAGAATGGCACATGTATATTATAATGAATATTATTATAATTATACAATTATACAAAATACATACATAGATGACTATAGAAAACGACTTTTAGTGAATATCGGCACTAATAATAAGCATCTAGCGGAATGTTCCCTAATAATCATCATGTATATGTTAATTACATTTTGTATGTCAATTTCGCATATTTATAGCTGCATCATTATAGCTGTGTCATCGCCACTGCCTTGTAATGTATAGACGCCTGTACATTGCAGCACTGCTGTTAATTAGCTTTATGTTGAACCATTAAGGTTTTACATCCTGTCGTATTCATTTTTTTATAACAAAATATTAGTGTTCATGCCGTGAACAATGGTGAACAACTTTCTTTATTCAGTGATACGGGTGAAATCATTGTTGGCATTATGGTGTGTAATAACCCCAATTATCATTAGATTGTTAAAATTATAGTTGGGTTTATTTGCGACATAAGCCGCAATTTCAAGCAGTCCATTGGCTAAATATGACCAACAGGATAAATGTTGTATTATGATCAGTGTGTTGAATTCACCCAATTGGGTAAAAAAAAAACATGAATGTTTAATTAAATTATCTCTGTT
>JBAMJV010005170.1:0-95246 GCA_037951105.1 Echinarachnius parma
CCCAGGACTTATTTCTGGATGTTCATATACTTATAATAAGGGGAAATGAGTTACAAAGATTGAACAACAAGTCGTTTGTGCGCTACACAAAGCTCACTGATATAGACGTCAGTATCAACCATATTTCATTCATCGAACGAAAGGCCTTTTACCCGCTTAAGTACCTAAAGTATCTTAATTTGCAATCAAACAAACTTCTCGAAATGCCCGCCATTGCGTCCTGTGGACACTATTTAAACAAAAATATTCATATTGATCTGTCTGGCAATTCCATTCGCCAGATCCAATCCCAGGATTTCCTTTGGAACTGTCAAGCTCTCACTCTGAACCTGAATTATAACCCCATCGATATTGTTGATGCCGATATCATTGCATCATTTCGAATCAGAGGTCTCGTTCTCGGAAATATTCGAATCCCTGAACAGACGCTGTTGAATATATCTATTGGAGTGTCACGATCCACTATCGAGGAGCTTCGCATAGAAAACACATACTTTGACAAAGTTCAACATAGATTCGTCGACAACCTTCGACACAAACCACTGGCCTTGTTCAGTCTCTCAGGTACACCCGTTCAACTCTATGATAAGGTATTTGCCAATCTGACTGACGTAACCACACTTGACATGCGAAGGGCCTTACTCAGGGACATAAGACCGGAATATTTCGACGGAATGACAGAACTACGCACTCTCATTTTAGATACCAATCCAATATATGTTGTGAATCCAAATAACTCCCTCTGGAGAATCAATCTACACGTGTTGTCTCTCACCGGGACCTTCATAACATTTATTGATGAATTTACGTTCCAAGGATTGCATAATCTAACCAGATTGTACTTTGATGATACGAAGGCATATCTTAAATTTGTAAAAATTTCAAATTTGCCAAATCTAGAGCTGTTAAGCATTTCTTTGTGCAATTTGGAGTATTTAGATTTGGTCACTAAAGAATTGATCACATTGCACGTTGATGGAAGTACAATTATTACTATATCTCTATTATCTTTTCAATATGCAACGTCACTTGAAACAATTTACATGAATAGAACACACGTCAGTCATCCGGATTTTTATATGTTCACGTCTCTACCAAATCTGACTCACCTGGTTCTGAATGATAATATTGATAATTCTGTGGATTCGTATAAATTTATAAATATTTCAACATTGGAATGTCTGGAACTCAGAAGGAACGGTATAGAGCAGCTATATTCAGACATCTTTCAGGGATTGGTGTCTTTGAGAACGCTAGATTTGAGGGGAAATCGATTAACCCGGATTTCCTTTCTGAACATAAGGGATTTTATATTTTTGGAAAACCTCTACATTGACTCTAACAGAATAACTTACCTAGAAACAGACATATTTCAGTACACAACCAATTTAACTTATGTATCTATAAGTGACAACCATCTTGTAACACTCAACAAACGTACCTTTGATCCGGTTCTCTCTTCGTTACGTGCAATTGATCTTTCAAAGAATCAGTGGGTCTGTGACTGCGAAATCAGCTGGATGAACTCGTTGTTTGATGGAAAATTCGTGAATGTAAAAGAAACGATATGCTCGTCTGCATCTCCAATAGAAAGATTGCGAATGAAGCCGCTGACTTGGTTCCGCCCCGAAGAGGATTGCAGTAAAAATATAGCTCTATATTCCCTAATTTGTGCAGGAATATTATGTTTCTTGTTCATACTTGTGGTTATCTACGTCAATCGATGGTCGCTACGATACAAACTTTTCCTGCTGAAGCTAGCCATCATTGGGTACGATGAGATAAGAGACGCTCGCGATCGGAACGAATTTGAATACGACATAAACATGATCTTCGCTGAGGCAGACGACAGATGGGCAACGGACGTGCTCCGACCAACAATAGAGGAGAGACTTCCTGACTTTGGAAGAATTGCGTTTGGTGACGATGCGCTGACGCTCGGCATGCACTACCTTGACGCTGTCTATGACGTCGTAGAGAACAGCTTCAAGACGATCCTAGTGCTGAGCCGGGCCGCGGTCCAGAACGCCAACTTCATTAACAAGTTCCGTATCGCAGTAACCACGTCACCGATACACAGACTGAAAACGTGGTCCTGGTCTTCATTGAAGACGTTCCAGTCGATGAGCTACCACACCTGTTGAGGCTGTACCTCAGTGGTCATGGAGCATACGTCTATTGGGTTGAGGACGCGAGGGGGCAGGAATACTTCTGGGCTACACTGACCAAACACCTGTCAATTAATTTGAAAGTCAACCATCTTATCCCCGTAGAATCGTAAAATATGACGGAGACTAAGGCTGGAGTCACAAAGGTGGTTGTTAATGTATAGGCTACGTATTTGCTAAAGACACCTCATAAATATCTATGATCTGAGATGGTAAATCTAATTTGTAGTTGCTGGTACGCAAACACCAATGGCCATATCTTTAGAAATTAGAAAATGTGGTTTCCGCTTATTACTTGTCTACAAGCAGCTCTTCCTAGATGTAGACCATGGTATAAACAGTGGTTTACATAAACTTCCTTTTTTCAAGTATTAACCATATTTAACTGGGCTATTTCAGACCAGGTTTTTACTGGGGGGGGGGGGGGGGGGGGGGTCAAATTTGACCCCCCCCCCTAAGATCTCGAAGACCGATTGTCTGATTCACGCGAAATTGTGCATGGATGTGCATTGAAGTATTAGCGACGCGTTCATGTTTTCGTTTAAACGATCCAATGTTAAATATGCAAATTATGCGCATATTAATTACCGAAGTACGCTAAACGCCTTGCAAAGTTCCAAACATCCAAATAAGATCTGGATAGAGCTCAACCCACCCACCCACCCGCCCCCCTATCCAAACTTTTTTGTTTGTTTGGAAATCCATCTCCGACATGGACAGAAAACTCAAATCATATAATCACTTTTAAAAAGTCATTATATGATTTGAGACGAGTAAAGTGCAGTTTTTTTTACACTAAATCTTTATTTTGGGTGGGGTTTTCCAATTTGTATTATTTGGATGGTTGGAATTTTTTATTATTTGCAAGGCCCCTAATTGTTGCTAGTTTTTCTAATTTTTAAAGAAAAACATAATCAAAAGTATTTGACTCAAAATGAATCACAGACATGGATAAGTTTGAGATTTAGGTATTTACATTGTTTATTCTAGTAATTAACGAAGCACATGTAATTAATTATGCAAATATGCTAATGAGATGAGTATATTATGATTCTGAATTTGTTATGTATTCATTTGTTTTTCATTTCTTTTGTATTCTGTTGTTCATATTTGTTATGTTTTGTATTATTTTGACAATGATATGATATATTACAACCATAAAGACAAGGAAAATATACAATTATATGGGGAAAATGGATTGTATTTCACAAGTTTCATAACATGTCCATTCCATTACACACACATGTATGGAAAAGTCACTGTTTTTGGATGACTTTTGACTCTTACTGGTCATGTGACCTTGTAATGCTTGCTCCAATCTTCGCAAATTTAGTACAAAAAGTTGCGCAAGACTTTAAAAAAAAATGTCACGAAAGGAAAACTTAATATCTGCCGTGGTTCCGGAGTAGTCGCTAAATTATTACATAGGGTTAAAGATTATAAAGACATTGGAAACTTACATGACGAAGAAATTACAAACACCAATCATAAGTATGAATGTGTCAGTGTTTCAAAATGCTAATGTGGTGACAAATGCTCTCATTGAGGGGTTCCTTCGTACATGTATTTTCTTGACGTTTGTATACAGATCTGTACGCCGCATGTAACTTTGCACTATATTAACGAATATGTAAATAATTGTTCGAATGTATTATATATATTTGTGTATGTCAGTAATATGACGATTATTTGTGACAGCGTGTACATAAACTATTACATTTAAATTAAATATTGTATTGAAATCATACCCAACTAAAGATGATTTGGCCCAGGGCCCTGGGGCAATTTATATCGTTTACGGGGTGCTGAGCCTGAGGCCGAGGTTGTGTGGTCATTGAATAGTTCAGCGGGGGAGAGGGCGGAGGGAGAGGGGGATATAAAGGGGATGGGGCGAGGGGTGTCCGTGTCTGAGGTCTTTGGTTTATTTGTTCGAGCGGGGTGGGGTGACAATGTCCGAGGCCAGCACCCCCTCCAAAGAGTGGGGGTGTATCAGCACCCCTGGCTTCTAAGAGCCTGGTTTGGCCTGACTTGCCCAACATGCAGGTATGCCTCAGAGATGGAAACATTTGTCCACATTTGCAAAGAAATATACAATCTAGCATTCAGATGTAGTATGATGCTAGTTTTGGTCATTAAGCCGCTAAGTTTAGTAATGTTCAAAATGTTCAATGCAATGGCATTACTTCATTCATCTATCATATACAATGTCTGCATCTAGTTCATATATTTATACAATGATTCCTCGTTATCAAGACAATGTTAATTTACCAATATTACCGTATCAATTGCCATAAATATATTAATTAGCATTACACACGAGATCCGATGCTATGCATATGAGAGCATAACGTTACATGATCCACACATTTCTCGCATCCATTATACAAGCCTCCATTCTTACTTTTGTTTTTGTACTGGCCCAGTCGGGCAATTAAAATCATAATATTTTTTAATTTTATTGTACTTGCCCCAATATAAATTCATTTGCCCTCCTACTTGTGATGAGATTTAAATGTATGAAACAACATTTATATCTCTCTTTTACAATTATTTAGTTACCAGATCGGACAAGCAGACTAGACAATATATTATGCAAGTTTACTTGCCCGGCACCAATTGTTATTATTTTTTAGAATCACTGATACATGTATATACATTACATGTTGCTGTTAAATTTTGTATTGATATGTGTTAAGGGGATAGTTGAGTTTTGGTATAGAGGGCGCTACACAAACATTTTTTTGTGAGATAATGAAAAACTGAGTGTAAAATTGTAAAGAGCATAATATTTTAGTGACAGAATAAACTTTATTGGATCAAAATCGGTTCAGAAATGGCTGAAATATCCATAAACATAGCAATTTGTAATAATTGTGGGCCCCCACAAGTATTCAATAATTTTGAACCAGCTGTTTTTTTTTTAAATGCTTCCTCTTTTCAAAAATTTGCAAAAGAGGTTTTTAAATAGTTGTTGATTATCTCTCTTTCTAATCACTATTTCAACAAAACATCACATGCGCAATATTTTTGTTGAAATGGTTGAAACCGATGAGTTTTTAGAGAGCGCCCACTTGAATTTTAACGGCTCTTTTTTAATGATAACAGGCTCTTTACTTAGTCATTTGTAAGTTTGCACAGTTTGTAATGTAATGGTGTAGGTTTTAGTTACTAAAATTCAGTTTGACCAAAACTGTACCCTCTTTACCAAAACTCAACTATCCCTTTAATTTCTAGGATAAGACTATTTTCTTGAATGTGTAATGTAATATATAAGATAAATAATAACAAAAATATGTTTGTAATCGAACACCATAATAGCTATTTATCATGTCGACATACTATTAGGAGTTACAGTTATGGCAATTTGCAGCGAAGTCAAATAAATCGAATTTATTTCGAATTCAGAGTTTACATACAATCAGCATGATCATATATCTTTCTTGTGTTTATTTCAACCATAGGAAAGCTATTTAGCAGATATGTCAGCTGCTAGACAGAAATAACCGTCTCTTCATGGGATTTATTATATATCGGATTTGTTACACTATCCCATTACGAGACGGTAATCTCAAGTGTTCGCGCTGTGTGGGAGTAAATCTGCAATAGACCCTGTTGTTAAGGCGGCCATTTTGTCTACTTTTAAGACGGACACAATGAATAGGAGACACGCGCCGTGCGTCGGACGAAATCTGCACGAAATTTGCGATATCTTCGTCTTTTATGTTTTATACTTGATACATACAATTAATCAATTTTATGCAAAATATAGAAAAAAAAAATCAGATATTGGGAACTTATTGACTCGATATTATCAATTGTCGCAAGCCGATTTGAAGCAATTTCAGTTAGCGAGCGCGCGTCACTGAACGCCGTACTAAGAGTCGCGCGCGTACGATTTACTCCCCACACAGCGCCAACACTTGAGATTACCGTCTCGTAATGGAATAGTGTAAACAATCCGATATATTTCTGTCTAGCTCGAGAATAGTTAATAAATCCGTTTTATAACGGTTGTGTCGAACTCGCGATCGAGAAAGAGCGAGAAAGGGGAGCCAAACACGGGGATTTTCGCTTACTGTTACTGATAAGTAAATCCCCTTCACTTCTAGTCGTATATTTCTTCTTGGGTATCACTATTGATGGAAATTATCAATGTTTGTTAAACCTCTATTATAATGTGTTGACTAAAGACTGGAGGCTGCCATGTTTTTCCAACTGTTCCATATGAAACGTCATCTGAACTTGCACTACCAAAAGCAGATAACGTAACCATAGTATAGCAGCAGATTCAACAACAACGGTTACATAGTCCGCATTTGTTTATTTCCATTACTAGTCATAACTAAGAGGGAGCATTAGACTAGAAGTGACAGGAATTATACATTTATCAGCAAGCGAAAATCCCAGCGTTTCCCTTTAAATATCACAACCCACAGTACTAGTTTCACACACTTTAGCACATGACAAAAATATTAAACATTATAGTTTGCCCACGTTATACTGTACTATCTGCTTGATTGGGTAGGCTTTTGCCATATTTTACCCCTTTTACAGGTGTACCCGATTAAAAGGACGACATCATTTCCTAAAGAAATAGAATAAATGTGTGGAGACCCCTTTAAATCTTACCGGGTGTTAAGTGGAAACCAGAATAGAAAAAACAGTAGTTTGGAATGAATATACAATCAAGACCTCATCACATGATATTCGATTTTTATTTCATTTAATATATTTCGAAGTTCAAAAGAGGTTGGTATAATAAACGAATTCGAAATCAACATTTACAATAATGAACAATGGCAACAATACAAAATTTATATTAGAAATTAAAGTAAATATACGAATTCGGTATGCATCTAATATACATGTTTCGTAAAAAAAAACCATCGTAACGGAATAAGGAAGTATAAGGATCAGCAAAATCACATAATTTTCAAAACAAAACAACCATCGTTTGATCGATATCCATCCAGTAGCGGCTCACATATCCATATAAAAATGAAGAGCCTAATTCCATAAGGCGCTAAATCCACTTTTTCAACTTTCGAGAAAAACAGGTTTCTTTGCCCAACTTTATACATATGCCTATGGGAATCTGAAAATGGAATGTTCCATATTTTGACGTTGATCATGTTATTTGTCCATGATTAGATAGCAAGGTAGCTAACTAAATTACTGGTATCGTTAATTCAATTTTTGTTTTTAATTAAAAGTGGATTTAGCGCCTTTTGGAACTAATCTCTTAAAAGATGAAGCGGAAATAAAATTAGCGGGCGTTGACTTTTAGTATCGATTTTATCGATATGAAATGTGATATCATAAAACAAGCACATTTTCATACTAAAAGGGTTTTTGTATTGATTCTCATTATCTCTCTATTAACTGTTTGTTATAACAATTTAATCACAATAATATTTTTAGAACAGAAAGGGTTGAATCTTCCTGGTTTTGTATAACCCCTCTGTTGTTAAAGGGATCTAGTAACATTGTCCAAATCTACAAATATTACTTAGACCCCGGGCTTAGACCTCTATAGTGGTTCTCTCATACCGTGTCATATTGTATTCGTATTACCAATAAGTATGAAACAAGTTTCGGTTTTTCTAATCTCGCTTTCGTTAAAAAGATATTTACGTTAAAGTGTTCGGATTATTAATTATCCACTGGAAAGTTATAACTGTGTACAAAGTCAGTGCAATTGAGAGCGAATATCAGTTTACATTTGTGCTCATTACATGGCCATACAATATCCATTTTACTTGAAATTTGCACTCATTACTCAGTGGCAGGGGCGTAGACAACGGGGGGGATGAGGGGGATGCATCCCCCCCACCTCACAAGGTGGGGGGGATGACATGTACAATCATCCCCCCCAGGTTTTAGGGAAGGATATATATGTTTTGTGTGTATCTGTATACGAGTGGGAAAGAAAACATTAGTTGTATGAGCTAAGACTTTATAACGTTAAAAAAAGTAATTTATACAATCATCCACTTTAAATTTTCGCTGCGCGCTTCGCGCGCGAAAAGATTATCTCAGTTTGTTGAGTAACTTGCGTCTGGGGTGAGCATATTGAGTTTTTTTTCTGTATACCGGGCCACGTAGTTCCAGTGTAGGCTGGCATTGCTCTGGCTGCTTGTGTGACGTGCACTATTTCAAGTATATAATTATGCAAAATCTTCTCCGTGGGAGAGGGATACCCCCCTATGAACCCTCCCTATTTGGCTCTGCCCCAGCCCTCGGTAGCTTCGCCCCTCGGGACTCATTCTTGGAAATAGTTGGATCATACATAATGTGGTATATGGTGATATTGGAACAGTGTATGACGCTAAATATAAGTACAATATTTGTGTATGTTTTGGGGTGCATATTTATCAGTGTGTCAATTATTTGTTTTCTTCGTGAAAATATATTTAACATTTCTGGTCGATCAAATCATAACACGCTTTCCCAGATACAGTCAATATTAAGCCGAATTTCCTATCTAGGTAAGCACCAGATTGCACAATTTCAAGTCCAAAAATGCAAAAACTCCCTACCGTGGGAGGGGGGACACCCCCTCCCACACCCTCCCCCCGCTCAGTCAATTCGCTCCCTGTGTTGGGGTGCATATTTATCAGTGTGTCAATTATTTGTTTTCTTCGTGAAAATATATTTAAAATTTCTGGTGGATCAAATCATAACACACTTTCCAGATACAGTCAATATTAAGTCCGAATTTCCTATCTAGGTAAGCACCAGATTGCACAATTTCAAGTCCAAAAATGCAAAAACTCCCTACCGTGGGAGGGGGACACCCCCTCCCACACCCTCCCCCGCTCAGTCAATTCGCTCCCTGTGTTGAGGTGCATATTTGTTAGTGTGTCAATAATTTGTTTTCTTCTTGAATATATATTTAACATTTCTGGTCCATCAAATCATAACACACTTTCCCAGATACAGTCAATGTTAAACCCGAATTCCTCTCTAGGTAAGCACAAGATTGCACAATTTCAAGTCCAAAAATGCAAAAGCTCCCTACCGTGGGAGGGGGGAAACACCCCCTCCCACACCCTCCCCCTTCCTCAGTCACTTCGCTCCTTGCAATGTCTCACTCTCACATATGGCTCAAAGTTGGCAGCACTGTGAGTGTGGTTGGGCATGAGCCCCTACACACACAACATCGTGAGCCCCCATAAGTTTTGCCCCCCTTATCCAAAACTGCTTCCGACTCGCCTGGTTACGACCATCTTAACATCTAACCCCCCCCCCCCCCCCCCCCCCCCACCCAACCCCCCCCCCCCCCCCCCCCCCACTGAGAGAACTTTCAAGCAATTTCCTTGGTCTTGAACATTTTTGGCAGGCGGTCTCGGGCGCGAAAAAATTGGTCTTGGTCAGGTGAACGGCAAATCATCCCCCCCAGGTGTAAGAACCTGTCTACGCCACTGCTCAGTGGGCATAATTCAGATCACAACAATACACATTTTATCAACCATTCATCTTTACTAGATCACTTTAAAGACAAATAACAGCATTAGGAAACTAATTGATCAATATTGTTGAAAAAGTATGAAAAGGGGTTTGTGTGGTAAAATCCAAATCTTAGTATCATTAAATTAAGAAATATTAATTTGAAACTTATTATATGCAAGGCACCAGCACGTCGCTGAGATTGGGCCTAAATTCACTGACGGTTCGCCCCTCTCCGCAGGGCTGAGTATTGGTCCGACAAGCCTGTTTGATTTGAGTACGTGTGCTTGCATAGCTTTTGCATGCATTGTACACCGTGTCCCAGATAAAACGAAACCGGGTTTCATGGCAGAAATTTTCTGTCATAATGAATAATTTCCTTGATGATATATATATGTCTGAAAAGCTCTGTGTCTCTTCTTTCATTTGATGTACAACTTATGGCACATAATTCAAGCATGACTGAATTAGAACAATGGAAAGTGGTGTTACCAATATTCCATTTGCACGCATAAATTTTAAGTTTGGGTGAGTTTTAAGGGTTGTAAACGTACTTATTTTTAAAAAGGACAAACACCACACGAAAGTTCATATTTGTATCTTTTACATGACACCTCATGCTAAAAAAATTAATGATTTATGCCAGAGAACGAGTACAATGAAACCATGCCTGATTTCTGCCCAAATGAGTGAAAGTTGAGTAAGAAGTCGCTCACCTTTCCTGACAATGGACTTTGATGCATGAGTGAATTTACACAAACATGGGGATCAGGGAAACCATGAGAAACAGGCTAGATCAGGAAAATTACCCATTTGGGCTGGAATCAAGCATGATTTCATTGTACTCGTTCTCTGGCATAAATCATTTATTTTTTAATCATGAGGTGTCATATAAAAGATAAAATTATTTATTTTTATGAGGTGTTTGTCTTTTCTCAAAATAAGTACGTTTACTACCGTTAAAACTCACCCCAAAACCTCACCCAAACTTGCAATTTCTGCGCGCAAATCGAATTTTGGTAACACCTCTTTCCATTGTTCTAATTCAGTCTTGCGTGAATTATGTGCCATAAGTTGTACATCAAATGAAAGAAGAGACACAGAGCTTTTCAGACATATATATATCATCAAAGAAATTATTCATTATGACAGAAAATTTCTGCCATGAAACCCGGTTTCGTTTTTTCTGGGACAGTCTGTATAATGTGATTGAATTGAAACTTTCGAAGCTTTTTTTGTCCAAATCTTTGAATCTGCAGATAAGTTTATGAAATCATTCTTTCACATGGTAGGTGATAAATGCGTGTTTGTTTGTTATTGCTGTTGTGTGTGTGTGTTTTTTGTTTTGTTTGAGGGGGGGGGGGGGGGGGCGTTTCCCAATACTGTTAACTGTTTTGTGCGTCCCGTACACTCAAGCGTGATAGTATGCTATCTACCAGTCGCCAATGATAACACACACGTTTGAGCTTCTACAGATAAGTTTTACAAGAACGTTTATGTCCCTTTAATTGGCCCAGACGAATAAAAACGTACGTATGACACATGGACAATCACACTATATGACTTATCTACTTTGTACTAAGCTACTTATCTTACACGAATACTTCTGTTTAAGACTGAATCAAACGCAATTGCCGGTATTTCGAAGAGTTTGTTATATCGCAGATTGAGATAATTTAGATACTTCAGTGGGTAAAAGGCCTCTCGTTCGATGAACGAAATATGATTGACACTAACGTCTATATCAGTGAGCTTTGTGTAGCGCACAAACGACGTGGTATTCAACCTTTGAAACTGATTTATATTCAATAAAAGTGTCTGAACATCCACAAATAAGTCCTGAGGAACTTGTGTAAGTACCGCTTCGTAGGAACAATTGACGGTTCTTCTTTCCAGATACTGGTCACAGTGATGTGGAGATTCCATGCCGATATCCCCCGTACCCATGGCCAAGCGACGATCTCTTGGGTAGGGCGGGGAAGCAAGAGCTATGACTGCCAAGACTAAGAAACCTCCTAAAAGAGCTGATTTTACGGATACTAACCAGGGACCCATCTTGGTGTCTCTTTGATACCTCAAAGCAAGGCAAGTATTCTTGATGAGGGATCCAAAGGAACAAAAGCACACATTGGTTGGCAGAGGCAATACTAAGTCTGGTACAATATAAATGGATGTTTATCATATTCAGTACATTATGCAAGGCTGGGATAGTAAGAGGGAAGTTCATTAATATGCTTGATTGCCTTCCATCTGTTTTTTGTTTGCTGTTTTGTTTGTGGTATATATAGACCCGTTTCCAATGCAAGTTCATGTTTTGCGCTAATTACACTGTTGCTGGTTCAAGGACGGATATTTGGTTCGCTAAACATCATATTCCCATAATATAAGTATACATTTAATTTGTTTTAATTGAATTTTTATTTATTTTTTATTATTATTATTTTTTTTTGGGGGGGGGGGGGGGGATAGTATAATGAACTCAAACATGGAGCTGAACATTTTCCACGGTATCTTCAACATATAGTTAGCGATAACAAAAGTTGACAAATATAAGAAACTAATTTTTGTTTTAATTTGAAATAATAAACCTGTATATCACTGTACAGTACAATTTATATTGCACGTAGTAAAACGGCCTAACTGTACGATTTTCAATAATATTAAAATTGACAAGCATTATTTTTGTATTCATTTCTTTCAGGTGATCAAAGATATAACTTTCAGCAAGTGAATATATATTTGCTAAATCAGTTAAATACCGTGGGATGTTATATGCCTTGAGCGGCTCTAGTTGAAAGTATGGGCTCTGAGATAACTGCAATAGTACTATTTTCTGAGGGGCGCAGTTACCGAAGATTCAAAATGACGCCTCGAAAAAGGGCATGGTATATTTGTTTTATATCCCTCATCTAAAACTGTCCCTTTTTTTAATTCAAAGAGAGAAATCATAAGACTGTGTAACAAGACAAGGCCATGAATGAACGACAGTTGAAACATCATTCATCCTATCCTAAAGAAGACAAACTTATTATTGTTATGATTATAAACAAATTCTGCATTACAAATTTCCCGGATTATTGTCTAAAAATTAATCGTCCGATTATGATATCGATCTCAACTTTGCCGCTTATGTCATACACTTCTGTGCCGTGCCGAAAACTCACCAGATTTGCATGTTATCCTATGGGATTAAGCTTTCAATCGCGAGAATTTTCTGTGCGAGGATTGGGCGAGCTGTAAATTTATACGCGAATTGATGGATCGAAAGTATCGATATCTCTTTAACTATTTTGCCCTGGGGAAAATAGTAAAAATACTATTTTCGCTAAGGCAAATAATAACATGACGTCATGCAAATATTTCTTTAGGTGACAGGTGCAAATGTACACACGGCTAACAGACATGTAAACGTCAACATGGTCAACGAAGTAAACACATGAATTGGCGTACTTTGCCAAACATTCGTAACTGTATAGTAGTAGGCTTGCTAATGGCCACAACTATGGGCGATGACTGCATTTTGGAGTACGATTGTTTTACTTGGCACACATATTCCTTGGATCAAAGAAAAAAATTCATCCAAAGAGACACTCTGTATCTATGCAAATTAGTCCTAATTTCCATAATTTATGCAAATTTATTCATGATAATGGGATATTCTATGCAAATGGTGTTTTTATATTCCTTTGATCAAAATGAGAAAATTCATCCACAGAGACACACTGTATATATGCAAATTATGCCTAATTTCTATAATTTATGCAAATCTATTTATGGGAATGGGATATTCTATGAAAATGTTGTATCTATATTTGAGATATTTGAAGGAGAAACATTTGAAAATAGATGACTTAGGGTATATCAAGGTCAGTGGATCAATCTAGCAGGTTATTTTAACGTTTGGTGACCGTCTAACTCCTCAAATTCAAGATGGCCAACGGCAGCAATGTTAAAATCTGTATGATATGTCTAGTAAAATCATTACTTGGGATGTAAAAATCAAATGTTGACTCATCCTTGGAACAAACTAGATATGTCAAAAGAGCCACACAATTCCTATATAAATTAGCCTCATTTGCATAATTTATGTATAATGACACAGAAATATAATTTATTATGATATTATCGTCTTCATTTAAATACTTGAATTTTAATATTCCTGCGGCGGCCACATTGGATTCGTAAGACAAGATGACTGCCAATGCTGACAATAACCTGCTAAAAGTATGTGTTTACTTTGACTTACCCTAGTTCATCAACTGCATAATTTAAAACATCAATTATTTACATAAAGACTACAATTTCATAATATATCACATTTGTATACTAATGTATACATTATGCAAATTTGTCTAATTAACATCTATAAAGTGTGCTTCTTTTAATTCAAGAAATATGTGTGCCAGGTAAAAGAATCGTACCCCAAAATGCAGTCATGGACCCCTTAACAAGCCTACTATAGGTTACACACTGTACACTCCATGTTGTAATATCATTAAACACTCATGTATCCTTCATATGATGCATACAACCTGTGTTACCTTATTCTACAGGGATAAGATGGTTGACTTTCAAATTAATTGACAGGTGTTTGGTCAGTGTAGCCCAGAAGTATTCCTGCCCCCTCGCGTCCTCAACCCAATAGATGTATGCTCCATGACCACTGAGGTACAGCCTCAACAGGTGTGGAAGCTCATCGTCTGGAACGTCTTCAATGAAGACCAGGACCACGTTTTCAGTCTGTGTATCGGTGACGTGGTTTACTGCGATGCGGAACTTGTTAATGAAGTTGTCGTTCTGGACCGCGGCCCGGCTCAGCACTAGGATCGTCTTGAAGCTGTTCTCTACGACATCATAGACAGCGTCAAGGTAGTGCATGCCGAGCGTCAGCGCATCGTCACCAAACGCGATTCTTCCAAAGTCAGGAAGTCTTTCCTCTAGTGTTGGTCGGAGCACTTCCGTTGCCCATCTGTCGTCTGCGTCAGCGAAGATCATGTTTATGTCGTATTGAAATTCGTCTCGATCGCGAGCGTCTCTTATCTCATCGTACCCAACGAGGGCAAGTTTCAGGAGGAAAAGTTTGTATCGCAGTGACCATCGATTGACAAAGATAACCACAAGTAGGAACACGAAACCTAATATTCCTGCACAAATTAGGGAATATCGAGCGATATTTTGACTGCAGTCTTCTTCGGAGCGGAACCAAGTCAGCGGCTTCATTCCTAATCTTGCTATTGGAGATACAGACGAACATATCGTTTCCTGTTCATTCACAATTTGTTTAGCAAACAACGTGATCATCCAGCTGATTTCGCAGTCACAGACCCACTGATTCTTTGAAAGGTCAATCGCACGTAACGAGGAGAGAATCGGATCAAAGGTACTTTTGTTGAGTGTTACAAGATGGTTGTTACTTATAGATACGTAAGTTAAATTGGTTGTGTACTGAAATATGTCGGTTTCTAGGTAACTTATTCTGTTAGAGTCAATGTAGAGGTTTTCCAATACTATCAAATCCATTATCATCGAAGGAGAAATCCGGGTCACTCAAATCTAGTGTTCTCAAAGACACCAATCCCTGGAAGATGCCTGGATATAGCCGCTCTAAACCGTTCCTCCTGAGTTCCAGACATTCCAATTTTGAAATATTTATAAATTGATACGAATTCACAATATTATCATTCAAAACCAGGTGAGTCAGTTTTGGCAGAGACGTGAAAATAAACCTTGCCGAATAACTGACCTGTGTTCTATTCATGTAAATTTTTTCAAGTGACGATGCATTTCGAAAAGAAAAATCATATATTGTATTAACTGTACTTCCATCGAAGTGCAATGTGATCAAGTGTTTGGTGTCCAAAACTAAACTCTCTAAATTGCAGAAAGAAGTGCTCAACAGCTGTAGATTTGGCAAATTGGAAATGATTACAAATCCAAGATATTCCTTTGAATCATCAAAGTACAATTTTGTTAGATTATGTAATCCTCGGAACGTAAATCGATCAATATGTGTTATTTGGGTAGCACTAAGCGACAGCACGCTTAGGTCGATTCTCCAGTGTGAGTTAATTGGATTTAAAGCAGATATTGGATTGTCATCTAAAATGAGTGTGCGCAATTTGGTCATTCCGTCAAAATATTCCGGTCTTATGTCCTTGAGTAAGGTCGTTCGCAGTACAAGTGTGGTTACGTCAGTCAGATTGGCAAATACCTTATCATAGAGTTGAACGGGTGTATTTGAGAGGCTGAACAATGAGAGTGGTTTGTGTCGAAGGCTATCGAATAACCCACGTTGATCTTGGTCAATGTGTGCGTCTTCGATGCGAAGTTCCTCAATAGTAGACCGTGACACTCCAACAAGTATGTTCAACAACATCTGTCGAGGAATTGGTATATATCCGAGAACGAGACCCCTGATTCGGAATGAGGCAATGGTGTTGGCATCAACAATATCGACAGGGTTGTATTTCAGGTTCAGAGTGAGAGCTTGACAGTTACATAATAAATCTTGGGATTGGATCTGGCGAATAGCATTGCCGTACAGATCAATATAAATGTTCGTATGTAGGTACTGTCCGCAGGACGCTATGGCAGGGATTTCCAAAAGCATGTTAATCCGCAGATTGAGATACTTCAGATGCTTCAGCGGGTAAAAGGCCTCTCGCTCTATAAACGAAATATGGTTGACACTAACGTCTATATCAGTGAGCTTTGTGTAGCGCACAAACGACGCGTTGTTCAACCTTTTAAACTGATTTATATTCAATAAAAGTGTCTGAACATCCAGAAACAAGTCTTGAGGAACTTGTGTAAGTACGGCTTCATAGGAACAGTCGACGGTTCTTCTTTCCAGATACTGGTCACAGTGATGTGGAGATTCCATGACGACATCCCCTGCACCCACGGCCAAGCGACGATCTCTTGGGTAGGGCGCGGACGCAAGAGCTAGGACTGCCAAGACTAATAAACTTCCTAAAGCACCCATCTTGATGTATTATTGTCGCAAGCAAGGCTGGGCAATATCTATTCGTAGTAAAAAGAATACCCCAAAACGACTTCACACGGTAAGCACGGATAATACGTGCACCTAGCAAGACTGCTAAATTGGGAATGGATATCTGTCCCATAGCATGAGCTTGTAAGTAAAAAGAGGGAAATAATAGATTTGATTTTCTTTCCATCTGTCAATCTTATTTTGATTCATTGCAATTTCGATTTCTGTTTAAGTTTACTTTGATATGTAATTTATCATTATATTGCACTTCACTTCCCTTTGTGAAACTGATACAGAGGGAATAATAAAGTTGTAATCAATTATACTTTATCTCTCTCTAGTTTTACATAAGGTTTGTGCAAACACCTAATTAATCTACTATGCTTGAGCTAGCAGCTGACATACAGTTGGACAAAACTAACCAATTAGCTATACCGTAAATAGTTCTAGCTCCACCACGCCCGAAAGGTAGACAAGCATACAAATGGCTAAGTTAATACGGCTAGTATCATACATTGTAATATTATTTGGGGAAATACTTGTACATCATAAATGTTCAAATTATTACAAAATCTGATTATCGGGCTCCATCACGTCGACCTTTTTATAAAAAACACAAGTTCTCCCAATTATGAATTGAGAAAATTCAATATGTATGTTAACATTACAAAATTTCCTTTTACCAGTACAGTAATCGTTCGTTTTTTTAAATTTTGTCAGAAACAAATTACTTACATTTATTTAATTTAAGTACGCACAACAAAGCACTTAACTCTTTTTATGTTAATGACATTAATGAATGGAATAATTTGAGTACTGACATTTAGGAAAGTACAACTTTATCTCGATTTAAACACGATGTACACAATTATTATTTAATGATTTACAGTATGTAAAACAGTTTTAACAGAGGAAGATTTTGGTGAATGTCTCTGTGTATGCGTGTGCGTGTGGGTGTATGTGTGTATTGTATCTTATTATTTAAGTATTTATTACTTAAGTATTTAGGTTTGTATTAATTATGTGTAGTTCTAATGTTAAGGCCCCTATTATACACGCAGCCTGCTTCTTAGGCTAACCTTACCATGTTATGTTAATATGATTTATACTCATTTGTATGTACATGTATATTAATTTTATGGTTAAATAAACGAAATTGATAAATGTGGGCCCTACATTTATTCCAATTGGATATTTATTGATATTTCAGCTGTTTCTGAACCGATTTTGATCAAATAAAGTTTGTTTTATCTTTAAAATCACGCGCCCTTCCAGATATTACACTTAGTTTGTTATTCATTAGTTGTTGAAGCGCCCTCTAAACTGTACTATCTCTTTAATAAAAGAAGAAAAAAATTGATCATGCTGATTGAATTTAAATCCCAATTATGTTTGTTTCACTTGACTATAATTACATAACCCATATTAATATGTAGAGCTGAAGCTAAGAAGCTCGACTCGAATAGGCATCGCCAGGAATCGAACATGAGCCTTCAGGAATGAAACAAATTCATGGAAACGCCTCCATTCAAGGGTAATTCATAGCCAACACAATATTTGTTTTGGGGTCTTCCTGGCAATTGTTCAAAATGGAGTGAGATAAAATAAAATAATTTCTCAATATAAAGTTGGCATTAAAAAAAAAAAAGGTGCTATTGTGAACAATAACCCATAAGGCGAGATATAAATACTGCTCTAATATAGGCAAAAGAGCACTATAAAAGACCTCCATATAGGCCAATCAATGGTTCATAGCAGCTTAAGATTTGAGATAATTGACGTCTTCTGCAAAAGGTGCTTGTGTACACGTTTCTTGAAGGATTGAGCTCCGTTTTCGTTGATAACAACAACTATGTTCTCTGGCAGGCTGTTCCACACAGTGATCGCAGTATAATGAAGCTCCTGTCAGTTGAGTAGGTTCTTGACTTTGGTTCTGTTAGCGCATGACTCGGCATTGACATGCTTGAGCAGGTTGTTTGTCTAATGATGTAAGATTGAGGAAGCATCATCTTCAGGTCGGAGGGACATTGGCTGGTGTGCATCTTGTAGAGAACAGTCATGGCAGCTACCTGTCTTCTGTGTTGGAGAGCGGGAATATTCAGGTTCAAGCGTGCTTGCTCTTCATCGACACCAATGATGCGCAGAGCTTTAATATGGATCTGGTCCAGCAGTCTAAGTGTAGTAGCCGAAGCATTCAGCCAGCACAAGGAAGCATACTCCATGACCGATGACACTGCGTACATGAGCCTTGTACACCATTGCTGTCCCTGAAATCTAGCTTCGTTGCCACTCTTCTAAGCGCTCCCAGCTTCTGTCCAGCTCTTTTTGTTATGTTCGAAATGTGCTTTGACCAGGTGAGCTTCCTGCCGACCGTGACTCCTAAGATCACCAGTTCTTCTGTCTCAGTTAGTTTGGTGTCCCCAAAGTACAAGTACCCATAAATGAACTATTGTGTCTATTCACGAAAGCGTATGCGTATGCATGAATTCGTTTGCACCTTTTCGGAATTTGAAAGACCGATACCAACGATTACGCGGCAATGCGTGAATTTGAATGACCCTTAATGAATTCGATTGATAAAAGTGTAAAATTGAGCGGAAAAACCTATAGTAATAGGTTTAGAATACATTGAATGCCTATTAACTTATAGAACATTAAGAGGAACCCTGAAGGATGCAATTCTGTATCTTTAATGGTGCATGCCTGCGCCCCATATAGTTAGCAATTCCGCAATTTGCTGTTGTTTGACATTTTTAGGACGCCAGTGTAAACATTTGCCAACAAAAGGAGACGTTTGATCAGGAAAATTAAAACAAAATTACACGCAGATTAAAAAGAAAAAGATCACATACGCTAGAAGGGACTTCAATAGAGAGGAGAAACCAACAAAGAGATAATATGATACGAAGCTGAAGGAGGATTTAACTGATGGATATCTCAGCAACAAAGATTGATGGGGAAAACAATGAACACCCTCTCTGGAAGAAAGACCAAAATCGACATACCAGTCCCCGTTGCAGAAAGAGATAAAAAAATCGATTGTAAATTACAATTAATTGTAAGTCGGACAATTTGCGCGTTTCAACCAATCAGATATGCGCATTCAGAACACATGATCTAACTTTTAATCAATTGTAACTTACAATCGATTGTGTCTCTTTCTGCAACGGGGCCCGGAAGGATCAAAACCAAGTATTTCGCAAGGAAATGTCACTTTGATGAAGCAGATGAGGATGCTCCTGATGTCTAGCAAGCTAATAAAGTGGACCAGATGGGATCCTAACATAGTCTCGAAAGAGTGCAGTGCTGAACTAGCAAGACCACTTAACTACATATTTGAACTTTGCTCCGTAAACGGAGTGTTTTCAAACCAGTGGAACATCGCTAATGTGATTCCAGTACATAAGAGAGACTCTTAAAGTCTGATCCATCGGTGCACCGTTCTATATCTCCCTTCTCAGTAACATTTATAAGCAAGATTATGGAATCAGCAGTGCAGAAGCAACCTCGGGCCTATGCCTACAGCCAGTGGCGAAGCGATGGTCAAGTGATTGGGGGGGGGGGGGGGGGGAGGGTGTGGGAGGGGGGTGTCCCCCCTGCCACGGTAGGGAGCTTTTGCAAATTTTTACTTGAAATAATGCAATTTGGTGCATACATTGGAAGGAAATTTGATAATACTGAATTAAAGAAATCATTTCCCTCATGATAAAGTATACACACACAATCAAACCTACGTGTACACATACACCAGACTCAAATACTCTCACGCCGTATGCTTGTCTACATTTATTTGGGGGAGGGTGTGGGAGGGGGTTCACCCCCTCCCAATTTTTTTGAAATTTTTGAAATTGGTGTTTAAAATATCACTGTAGAAGTATGGTCATTATTGTCTTTATCATTGTCTTAATCATGGGTGTTTAAATGGTATATAATAGTGAATCTACTCGTTACGTATTTTAAAACGGTAATAGCGAGGAAAGATTAAGCCCGTGAGATGGATCCACGTGATCCTGTATACTATAGAGCCATCGATATAGTCTAGGGCACTGAGCTCCAATGGAACTAAGCAAAAGTGGAAGGGAGACATTGCGAGGAAGCGAAGCGACCGATTGGGGAGGGTGTGGGAGGGGGTGTCCCCCTCCCACAGTAGGGAGCTTTCGTATTTTGGGGCCTGAAATTGTGCGATTTGGTGCACACCTAAGACAGAAATTTCACGTAATATAAAGTATATAAGTATGGAACCAAACATACTTAATGACAAAGGAGGGGGACAATCTCCTCCCCTTTCTAATGTGGGGGACATAATATTCCAATTTTATTTGCATTCAGCGCATATGGACCGAATTTACTAAAAGATATATTATTTCAAATTATTTTATTTTCCGATGATAGTGTGCTATAGACATGATAGATGAGGGTGTAATACATTTCGTATATATCAGTATTTCAGAATATGCGCGCGAAGCGCGCGGCAAAAATTAAGATTTACAGTCCTTTTCAAACCAAAAAAAACCCAGCTATATATGCTCGGGTCCCTTGAATTAGTTTCAGTAGGCCCATGCTCAACTGATGCAGATATCGACTCTGGAGAAATGACTGGTGCTCCTTCAATCATGATCATCAACAATATGCCTAGATTATGCATCATGAATTAATGGAACGGGTGCATTTGGAGTGAAGAAATTAGTAAAAGAAGTTTGTCTTTACCTAGACATTTAGGACTACGTAGTGCAGCTATGCGCCTTTATATCCTGCATGAAGGCGTCAAAATCATCTATAAAAGCGGGAGGCAGATTCAAGATCCTAAAAGGGCCCTTGGTATGATAAACGATTTACCATGCTAGGAAGTTTGTTAGGCCTATACGCGCTCTATGTCTTCTGAAATGCGGTGAGCGTCGATCCTCGCGCACGGGACTGAAAATTTGCATAAGGCGCTATATTGGAAGGATTCTTCAAACTGATATAGGTGCGCTATTGCTAGTACTAGGGAACGACTGTTATGTTCTTGGTTATTATCGTTGATAATGATTATTATCACACATTAAATAAAACGTGATAATAATGAATGATATACATTGTAGACACATTTGGCTTCATGTCGGGTCGTCATTTTTTTATTTTTTTTTTTGCCAAACGATTGGGGGGGGGGGGGGGGGGGGGCGCGTGCCCCCATGCCCCCCCCCCCCCCCCGTAGCTACGCCACTGCCTACAGCATCGCAACGTCATGTCCGACAGGCAATTTGTCTTCAATCTGAATCAGATATCACCACAGTACAGCCCACATAATATATAGTTCATGTTCATAAATGGTTTATTATGTTGCAGCCGCAAGAGCTGAATTGCATATGCATAAGTTCAGAAGTTACAACAAATACATTACACACGAGGTAACACAAAATATTCATGAGCAGCATAGTATATACTGTATAGGTCTATTTTAATCCTAAAATAAGACTTATACAATACATTTGCGGAAAGGGCATGAGACATCGATTCTATCTAATATTATTTAATTCGATACCCATTAAAAAGCCCCCTCACTCTACTATATCCCCGTACTATGAAGCGATCATTTGTTTATACATGTAGTTCGTTATTAAACAAACTTCCCATTGATATTCAAACTAGTTCCTCACTAACAATTTTTTTAGACAAAAGTAGAAATACAATAAACATGTTATATTATAGGTAAATATTTATGACCAAAATTTGTTGGTATACTTAATGTACAAACTGGTTTTACTTAAATAATTCTGAGTCAGTTATTGATGTTATTCTTGTTTTTATTTGTGTTTTAATTCATGATGTTGTATATCTATTTAATTTATGGACTTGTATCGTGAATTGAAATGTAAAATAAATGTGCACGTCCCATATGCCTTTGTAAAGGAGTTTTTTCAACTGAACCACCTATACACACACAACATGCTCAATATATTAAAGGGATCTAGTAACTTGGTTGACATGTGAACAAAGGGGTTGAATGGTGGCTACAATTGTGTATTGTTGTGATCTGATCTATCCACTGAGTAATATGTAAACATTACGTGTAAAATGGATTTTATATGGACGAGTAATGAGCGAATATACAAAGTGGTTTTCACTAATTTATTGATTTGACTTTGTACACGGTTACGACTATCCATGGGATAGTTTAATATCTGATCACTTTGTTGACATGTGCAAAAGGTGATGAATAGTTGATAAAATGTTAATGTTTGTGCTATTGATATGTCCACCTATTAATTTGTGGAAAATTCACGTAAAATGGATAGTATACATGTTATACTGCTGAGTAATGAGCAAAATTGCAAAGTGAAATTCACTAACATCGTGCACTAACTTTGTACACAATTATAATAATTATCTACAAGAAAATTACATCTTATCACTTCAATTATACATAACTTTATAACGGATGGAACTGTTTCATGCTTATATTGGACATACAAATGCAATGAGGTATGTACGAACCGCTAGAGTTACAAGTAAGTTTTGAGGATTTTGACAATGTTACTACATTTCTTTAAATGAAATACAGTAACATCATTATAATGTACATACACAATTATCTATCAAAATGAGTGAATGTAGTACGCATAATATTTACATCAAAACAATTAGGCGAATATAAAAACATTCAAAATGCGACCAGTGAATATGGAGTATAGGAAATCCATTGCATCAATAACCAAATTAGAAAATCATTTAAATCATCATATAGTTAGGCACACTCCCGCAATAACGGGATCGCTTGTAGTCCCCTAAACGTGGTAAAATCATTACATTATTAAATGGATTATAAGGTAGGAATGTATCACTTTGAACTTTCACATCAAATTAAAGTGATCCATTAACTTTATAATAATATTTTTCCCCAAAGCAATATTTCAGACTTCAATCATATACCAAATTCATTATAGGATTCCTGAAAAATTATATGTGAGATGTTCATACAAAAAAGATGTTTAACGCATGAAAACAGAGAAACTAAATGTGTGTTTGTATCCCAATAATGTTTACCGCATGAATGTTTACCGCATGAAACAGAGAATGTTTACCGCATGAAAAAGATAAACTTAATGTGTGTTTGTATCCCAATCGTTCGCGTGAAGTATCCGAATTCAGATACCATGGACGATTGAGTATCCGAATTCGGATACTCTTGACTCTTGACTCTTGACGCTTTCAAGTTCAATCATAAATATCTCCATACTTGGGAAGACATTTGAAAAATCAAAACCCATTACATTCTTCTGATACCATAACCTAAACAACGAGGTACATGAGAAGTTTGAAAGCTCCAAGTGATTTTGGTTGAATTTTAAAAGGTTAATTGATCATTTTAATCATAAAGATTGTTACGCCTCCACCTGCCCTGCCATGCCGATCAATTGTATTATGATCCATATTGAACAATAAATGTACCATATAACATAGATCCCGGTTGAACCCTAAATGAATAGCTTTGCACAGTCTTTAATTCAAATATGTGTTATGTTTTAGTGTTTTTCAACAACTATTCACTATTCGTTAGCAGTGCACATGTACACTTATTTAATTGACATACCTCCAACTATATGGGGTTACACAAATCAATTACAAAATATATATTGGCACTTTTTGCAATCATTCGTTACTGCACAAGATAATACACTACGCTTCACCAGAAATGCATTATGTTTCGATAATATAGCAAATCCATACTCGTAACAGGATGTAACAAACAGTGCATGGTTATACCACAATTTACACCGATACATTTTGAATTTCTCGAGTGCATTTAATTTTGCTTTGAGGCCGTAGGCCGAGTGCCCATTATAATTGCACGAGAGAAATTCGAAATTAAGAGGTGTTTATTGTGGAATATTCAACGTCAACAAACATGTACGATTGTTAGATAAGAAGATGATTTCAGGAACTGATTTTGTTATTATTATTGATTTAAAAAAAATGACCCTGCTCAAATTGTGATCGAGATCCCTCCATCCATCGTAGGCCTTGCGTGCCCTCGCTTACAAAATCGCATTACATAACCCGCTGTTAATAATGCACGCTCAAATGATGTTGTATACGTGGTAGCCACCAGTGGTCAGTCCAAACATATGCAAGTGGTCTTAAGAACATTGATTATATCCACTGGTTAAGATACCCATTGGAAATACGACAAGGAATGACAGGAATGGTGCATGCATCAGTACAATTATACGTTATCGTTTGGCTTCCCTTTAAAAAGATAGTTAACCTTTAGTCAAATTGAATGATAGTAACCAAAACCTGCACCATAACATTACAAACTAATAGTTATCATGGTTATATCACCACCATGCTCAAAAAGTATAACAAATTAAAACGACTAAGTAAAAAGCCTCTTATCATAAACAAAAAAATAGCCGTCAAAACACAAGAGGGCGCTCTCTAAAAAAGCATTGGTTAACCATTTTTATTATGTGAATTATGCGTTTTGTTAAAATAATTATTAATTAGAGAGACAACAACAATAATTATTTAAAAACCTATTTTGTAAATTTTAGAAAAAGTGTAAGCATTTCCTTTTTTTTCTTAAATCACCGAATGGAGGGATCTCACATTTATTCCGATCGGATTTAATATTTATTTATATTTCAGCTGTTTCTGAACAGAATTTTATCAAATAAAGATTATTCTTTCATTAAATTGTATGTTTTTCAAGTTTGACACTCAGTTTTTCATTATCTCACAACAAATAATTTATTGAAGTGCCCTCTATACCAAATATCAACTATCCGTTTTATCACATACTTTTAATCTCCGTCATATAATTATAAAGGGTGCATAGAACCTGTGTTATCCTATTCTACAGGGATAAGATGGTTACTTTCAAATTAATTGACAGGTGTTTGGTAAGTGTAGCCCAGAAGTATTCCTGCCCCCTTGCGTCCTCAACCCAATATATGTATGCTCCATGGCCACTGAGGTACAGCCTCAACAGGTGTGGAAGCTCATCGTCTGGAACGTCTTCAATGAAGACCAGGACCACGTTTTCAGTCTGCGTATCGGTGACGTGGTTTACTGCGATGCGGAACTTGTTCATGAAGTTGTCGTTCTGGACCGCGGCCCGGCTCAGCACAAGGATCGTCTTGAAGCTGTTCTCTACGACGTCATAGACAGCGTCAAGGTAGTGCATGCCGAGCGTCAGCGCATCATCACCAAACGCGATTCTTCCAAAGTCAGGAAGTCTTTCCTCTAGTGTTGGTTGGAGCACGTCCGTTACCCATCTGGCGTCTGCCTCAGCGAAGATCATGTTTATTTCGTATTCAAATTCGTCTCGATCGCGAGCGTCCCGTATCTCCTCGTACCCTATGATGGCAAGTTTCAGCAGGAAAAGTTTGTATCGCAGCGACCATCGATTGACATAGATAACCACAAGTATTAACAAGAAACATAAGATTCCTGCACAAATTAGGAAATATAGAGCGATGTTTTGACTGCAGTCCTCTTTGGGGTGAAACCAAGTTAACGGCTTCATTCTTAATCTTTCTATTGGAGATGCAGATGAGCATATCGTGTCCTTTTCATTGACGAATTTTCCTTTAAACCAGCGTTTCTCAACCGGTGGGCCGCGGCCCACTGGTGGGCCGCGAAGCTCTCTCAGGTGGGCCGCGAGGTCGGCCAAAATGAAATTTTAAAAATTCTGTGGTAGCTAGTCCACGTCCTGGCTGATTTTATTCGATGTGCAAGATTTTGGTTCATGTCAAGTCAAATTTCCTTCCCAAGTATGCACCAGATAGCATGATTTCAAGTTAAATATTGCAAAATCCCCCTTACCGTGCACGGGCGGACACCAACCTACGATCGGGCCCATCACCCTTCCCCCTCTCGGTAATTGTTTCGCTCCCTCGAGAATCGGTCTTGTCTACGTCTAGAATACAATGTTCATGTTGTTGTATAGTGTGGCTTTTGATGCACTGTTTGAACTGTATAATGTCACTTTGCGAATATTTTTGGGGGTGAATATTTGACGCGTTGCCAAGTCAGAATTTCATATCTAGGTATGCACCAGATTGCACAGTTTCAAGTCCAAAAATGCAAAAGCTCCCTACTGTGGGAGGGGGGACACCCCCTCCCACACCCTCCCCTTCCCCCCGCTCAGTCGCTTTGCTCCTTCGCAATATGCGGTGGTGATGCGGATTTGGTTCAGCACCCCCCCCCCCCAAAAAAAAAAACACACAAACAAACCAAAAAAAAAAAGGTTTTTGCTCATTACGCCACTGACTCTGAATGCCACTTTGCGTGTGAACCTGTCCCCCATCACTAAACCACGACTTGATTTTCTAATTTCCCATAACATCAAGTGTCCCATTGAAGGTATGTAGAAAGTTTTTTTGCATTGCAACTGACAAATAGATACCACACAGTTTTCTTATTGTTATTTTATTGTCATTTTTTCATTTTTCCAAATATGTTCTTGTAAGGTGGGCCTCCAAAAATTTGTAGGAGCCAAAGTGGGCCTCGGGTTAAAAAAGGTTGAGAAACGCTGCTTTAAACAACGTGATCATCCAGCTGATTTCGCAGCCACAGACCCATTGATTCTTTGAAAGGTCAAGTGCACTTAACGAGGAGAGAATCGGATCAAAGGTATTTTTGTTGAGTGTTACAAGATGGTTGTCACTTACAGATAAATACTTTAAATTGGTTGTGTACTGGAATATGCCGGTTTCGAGGTAACTTATTTTATTAGAATCAATGAAGAGATATTCTAACACTTCCATATCCATTATAATCAACGGAGAAATCCGGGTTATTTTATTGTCCCGCAAATCTAGAATTCTCAAAGACACCATTCCGTGGAAGCAGTCTTGAGGTAGAAATGTTATACTGTTATCCCGGATTTCCAGACTTACCAATGTTGCGAGATTTGTCAACATATGACCCGAAGTAACATAACCATAACTGTTATGATTCAAAATCAGGTGATTCAATCGTGGAAGGGATGTGAAGAAAGTGTCTGCTACGTACTCGACCTGTGTTTTATTCATGTAAATTGTTTGAAGTGACTTTGCATATTCAAAAGAGTATTTTTCCAAATAATGAATTGTACTTCCATCAAGGTGCAATGTAATCAAGAACTTGGTGTACAACTGTACAGTCTCCAACTTGCAGAATGACAGGCTCAATAGCTCTAGCTGTGGTAAGAAGAAAACTACGTTTCCTAGATTATTGTTCGAATGGTCAAGGTACACATGTTTTAAATTTCGTAATCCTCGGAAAGTAAAATTATTAACTATGGTTACGTGGGTACTGATAAGAGACAACGAGTAAAGGTCAATTGTCCAGTTTGAGTTATTTGGATTTAAAGCAGATATTGGATTTTCATCTAAAATGAGAGTGCGCAGTTTTGTCATTCCATCAAAATATTCCGGTCTTATGTCCCTGATTCTGGCCTTTCGCATGTCAAGTGTGGTTACATCAGTCAGATTGGTAAAGATCTTATCATATAGGAGAATGGTGGTGCCTGAGAGACTGAACAATGACAGTGACTTGTGTCGAAGGCTATCGAATAATCCATGCGAAACGTGGCCAATGTCTGCGTCTTCAATGCATAGTTCCTCGATAGTAGACCGTGAAACTCCAAATAGTACGTTCAACAACATCTGTCGAGGAATTGGTATATATCCGAGAAAGAGACCCCTGATTCGGAATGAGGCAATAATGTTGGCATCAACCATATTGATGCGGTTTTCTTTCAGGTTTAGTGTGAGAGCTTTGCAGTTAAATTAAAAATCTTGGGATTGTATCTGCTGGAATAAATTGACGGACAGATCAATGTTAATGTGTTGATTTGGATACTGTCCACAGGGCAATTGCCGGTATTTCGACGAGTTTGTTACTTCGCAGATTTAAATACTTTAGATAATTCAGTGGGTAAAAGGCCTCTCGTTCGATGAACGAAATATTGTTGAAACTGACGTCTATATCAGTGAGCTTTGTGTAGCGCACAAACGACGAGTTGTTCAACCTTTGAAACTGATTTATATTCAATAAAAGTGTCTGAACATCCAGAAACAAGTCCTGAGGAACTTGTGTAAGTACGGCTTCATGGGAACAATCGACGGTTCTTCTGTCCAAATACTGGTCACAGCGATGGTGAGGTCCCACCCCGTCATTTTCCGTATCCACGGCCAAGTGACGCTCTATTGGATATGGCGTGGAAGCAAGAGCTATGACTGCCAAGACGAATAAACCTCCTAAAGGAGCTGATCTTAAAGATATTGCTACCCAGGGACCCATCTTGATATATTCTTGCTACAAGGCATGGGCAATAACAAAGAAAGACCCCAAAACGACTTCACATTGGTAAGCAAAGATAATACGTGTACTTAGCAAGGCTGTTAAAATGGAAATGAATATCTGTCTTTACAGCACATACATGTAAAAGTGAAAAGAGGGATATAGACTTGATTTTCTTTCCATCTGTCAATCTTATGTTGATTCATTGCAATTTCGATTTCTGTTTAAGTTTACTTTGGTGTCTAATTTATTCTAATATTGCACTTCACTTCCTATTGTGAAACTTATACAGAGGGTAATTTAGTTGTAATCAATTATACTTGATCTCTCTCGAGTTTTACAGAAACTTTGTACAAACACCTAATTAATTTACTATGTTTGAGCTAGCAGCTGACATTCAGTTGGACAAAACTAACGAATTAGCTATACCGTAAATAGCCCCACCATGCCCGAAAGGTAGACAAGCATACAAATGGCTAACTTATAAGGCTATTATCATAAATTGTAATATGTAATATTATTTGGGGAAATACGTGTACATCATAAATGGATACAATTTATTTGTTACAGAAACGGTCCGTTCAAATTTTTACTATATCTGATAATCGGGCTTCATTGCGTCTACCTTTTTAAATTTTATAATAAGACAAGTTCTCCCAATTATGAATTGATAACATTCAATACACCTTCCTTCATTATTGAACACTAATGCACTGAAAACCCCCGCGCCCACTGTTTTGTTAACTAATGTTCGATCACTTACTAACAAGTTGGATGATTTGATTGCTACAATGAACGTTAACAATGTTGATGTAGCAGTATTGACTGAAACGTGGCTTAAAGGAGGGGTGAAATCCCGGCTTTGATACAGGTTTATAGCTTTAAATATGTGCCTTTATTGATATACCACACTTTTTTTTTCAAAGAAATCCTTGAGTTGGGGAAAAAAAGGGAAATTTCATGCAACTTTTTTGCATTATTACGCATCGGCGTTCCATGCTCCGAAAAAAAAGTCATTTATAGCAGAGCTGGAATGTGCGCACGTGTCACCCGATTCATGACATCACATGTAGACCGCAACGCGGAGGAATGTGCATTGTTTACATGCAGAGCCTATGACTTGCTTGTAAAACAAACTCGTTTTTGCTTGTAAATTGAGGTTTTACTGAAAATGCTTAAGAATTGCTAAGAAATGAATTGTAGCAGGATACAGCTACACATCTGAGTGTATATCGTCCATGATATAAACCTGAACAAATGTTTGCAAATATTGAAACAAATGGAAATAATATCTCTGTGTCAACGTGAGTATTGCACTCAGCGTGTACGTCTATGACCGAGCTAAACTGCGATTGCCTGCCGGTGACGTCACAAAGATGACGTCATGTTTTGTTCGCCCGGGACTCAGTTTTTTTACGGGGGTTCCGAAAGTGAATTTACAAGTTGATATTTTTATTTTACCGGGTTTTCCCACGAGGAAAATATGTTTGTATTAGTAATCTTCATGAAAATATATCTTAGATACAGTAAAACCCAATTTTGAGGCCGTTTTCTTGTCACCATACCTTTAATGAAAACAAACCCTCTGTCCAATTCGCCATACCCATGATACCGGGGTTTGATCTTCATTGGCGAGATCGGAATGTTCGTCAAGGTGGCGGAGTTGCTTTTTACACACGCTCCAACCTCAACGCTAACGTGCTGGTCAATGATCTGACGCCCAACCATTTGCAAATTTTGTGGATAAAGTTAGAAAATCGCTCCCCGCGACTTCAGTCAATCTTCCTGGGTGTAGTTTACTCCCCTACTAATTATCCGCATAAACACGAAATTCATGATTCGCTTTCTGAGATGGTTGACTTCATCTCGTCGACCAACCTACCCGGGGCAATAATATCCTTGACAAAGTTCTCACTAACATGGCTGAGTTTTATGATCGCACGATGATCATTAACCCCATCCTTAACAGTGATCACAGGACAGTCATTGTTAGAGCCAAGGACGCCATCTCCAGACCGAAGCGGCAGAAAATTGCTATTCGGCCACTCCGTGATTCCGGTCTTCGTTCATTCGGCCGCTGGATGACATCCGTGGATTGGAGCTGGCTGTCAGGGTTCATCAACGCAGTAGACATGCAGGAAGCTTTCCAAGCTGAGCTGAAATCAGCATACGAGAGTCACTTCCCGCCTATTACTATCGAGCGTAGTCGTGATGATAAAGCCTGGATGAGCAATCGCATTCGCTCCTTGATCGATCAGCGTCAGTCTGCCTACCAACGGGGAAACTTACAGCGCTATCGGAAGCTTTGAAATCAGATTCAGCGTGAAATCAAAGCCGCCAATGACAGGTTTTACGATCGTAAAGTGAAGCATCTGAGGAAGGGGGATCCTGCTAAGTGGTATAAGCAAGTTCGTAATATCGCTTGCCTTAAGAAGACGACCAGCAAGCTTCCCGGATCCCATCTGTCACCGGCCGAGCAAGCTGACTGGATTAACAGTCACTTCGCTGCAGTCTGTTCTACCCTGCCGCCGCTTGACTCTGCACCACTTCCAGCTTTTCTGCCTGCTCCTACTCCACCACCGGAAATTAAACCATACCAGGTGTACTTGAAACTGAAAAGCTTGGATGTTTCTAAGGCTTCACACATCGATGACATCCCTCCTAAACTAGTCCATGAGTTTGCGGCTGAAATATCTACCCCTCTGGCAGTGATGTCCAATGCTTGTGTAAGATTTGGTGTATTTCCCAATCATTGGAAAACTGCAAAGATTATTCCAATACCTAAAGTCAATCCGTGCCAATCATTAGATCAACTAAGACCAATATCTGTTACTCCACTCTTTGCCCGTGTATTTGAAGATTTTATAGTTGATTGGTTAAGATTCGATATTATTAAGCATATTGATGATCGTCAATTTGGAAGCTTAAAAGGGTCATCTACTGTTCATTATTTGATAAGCTTGTTAGATACTGTAATTCGTGATACTGATAAAACTGGAATCATTGCCTCGATTTGTACCATTGATTATGCAAAGGCATTTGATTCCATTGATCATTCCATTTTGATTAATAAATTGTTAAATCTAGGTGTTAAACCAGCTATTGTTCCTCTGGTGTGTAGCTTCCTTGAGAACAGGTCACAAACGGTCCGTATGGGTGGGTCCATTTCTCAGTCTCAACAAATTACATGTGGTGCCCCGCAAGGCACTAAATTGGGTCCCGTCTTGTTATTAGTTATGATTAACGATGCTGCCATAGACACCCCTGATATGTGGAAGTATGTTGATGATTTGACGCTTGCTGAGTATAGGAGTAGGAGTCACTCACAACTATCCCATTTGCAAAACCTTGTTACTCAGCTGACTGGATGGTCTCTTGCAAATCATATGACACCTAAACCTAGCAAGTGTAAGATCATGCACATATCTTTCATGAGAAATCCCCCTGAATTCCCTGAAGTTAGTATTGGCGATACTGCTCTCGAAACTGTTACACACTTACGCTTGTTGGGTGTTACTTTACAGTCTAATTTGAAATGGAACCTTCACATTGATACTTTTATTTTAAAAATGCCTCTAGACGTTTGTTTATTTTGTGCACCTTGAAGAAGTACAACCCTCCTATTGTTGATCTTGTAGCAATATATACATCATACATTAGTCCTGTCTTAGAATGTGCTTCACCTGTTTGGTCTTGCTCTATTACTCTTCAACAATCAGAGAAAATCGAACAAATCCAGAGACGTGTCACTACAATTATTTTTGGTTTTAATACGACTCTCACGTATGAAGGAAGATTGCAAATTCTTTATCTTTGCGCCATAGTGATGGTCTGATTGTTCCAAAGTGCAGAACCAACTGCTATCAAAATTCAGCCATCCCTGCATTTTTTCGATCTCTCAATAGTTTGTAATAATTCTCATGCATCTGTTGACTTGTTGAATTAATTTGTAATTGTGATTTACATTCTTGCTAGGTCATGTTCAAAATTGTTTATAAAAATGTGTCTTTGCAACGTAAGTATACATGTTATGTTAAACAATTACCCAGCTTCAAGATTTGTGAAGATTTAGATAGATAGATAGTTCTAAAGATAGATAGATAGATAAATGGTATTTATTGGCCCACGAGTGGCAGTTTCTTAACTGAATTGCACATGAGTTACTCACGTTGATATATATATACATTGTAAACATTATAGGACATTTAGTTTAAATTAATGAAAATTGTGTCTTTGTATTATTGCCTAAATACCATAAACAGTCAAAAACAGTTAATGAACTTAATTTGTTTAAAGAAAATGTAAGTAAAATTTACATACTACCATAAATTATAGACTGAACAAAAATAAAAGTTCTTTATATTTCGATGTTGCATATGTGGGTATAGTGGGAATAATCTAAGATAGCCGCAAGAGCAGAATAATGGAATTTAGCATTATTTGTTTCTAAATCTCAGTTAATGTGTAATTTCCTACTCTATGTCCCTTTCTCCCACTTACTCTCTTTCTCTTGCATGCTTACTTTCTCCTTTTCCCACTTATTTACTACATTTCTGGCTTTCTTTCTCTATACTCATTTTCCCTCCTTCTTGCTCGCTTTCCGTTTTCTATTATTCTCTCTCTCATTTGTCTTACTTTCTCATCTGCTGTACACCTCTTTCTATAATTCGTATATACTCTACGTGTAGTTTATAATGATTCCTCACATTTTGGAATTTTAAAGATTAATGTAAAGTGTTTAAAGAATAACGTGCATCAGTTTTTTGTGCATAATAATTTATTTGTTTACCATGTTATATTTTAATGTATCTTTGAATATCATTGTTATATTGTACCATGGTCATTGTTGGTCTCCGGACATTGGCATCATGTTTATGTATACCGGAAATAAATAAATAAATAAATAAATACACGCATATGTATGTTAAAACTTCAAAATATTCTTTTACCAGTAATACCTAATGTAAACTTTGTTATAAATAGTAATATTCGTTGTTTTTTAATTCGTTAGAAAAAAATACTTACATTAATTTAAAGTACACACAAAAAGTGCACTTAACTCTATTTATGTTAATGACATTAATTAATGGCATAATTTGGGTACTGACATTTAAACTTTTTTTGATCAAAAACCGGTTCAGAAACGGTTGAAATATTCATAAACATATTTTTATTTAAAAATTCTTCACCGGGAGATATTTTGACTTTTTAGAAAAAAATGTGTAAAAGACTATTTTGAAAAAAATCTGATTAGATCTTTAAAAAGTTGTTGATATCTCTATTGAATCATTATTTTAACAAAACATTAAATGCATAATTTTGTATGAAAAATGGCAAAAACCAATTATGTTTTTAGAGAGCGCCCTCTTAAGTTGTAACGGCTCTTTTTTTAATGATAACAGGGTTACTTTGGTATCTAATTTATTCTAATATTGCACTTCATTTCCTATTGTGAAACTGATACAAAGGGTAATTACGTTGTAATCAATTATACTTGATCTCTCTCGAGTTTTACAGAAGCTTTGTACAAACATCTAATTGATTGGGGTGCTTATTTTGATAGATTATACATTAGATATTCAGGTGTTAAATGTTATTTCAGCTAATAATGGGGATAAAATTGATAATGGCTAATGTTTATTTGCCAACAAGAGGAAGGGAATCAGAAAAGATTACATTTTTGGTCAGTTTTGAAAAAATTGTAAAAGAAATGAATATAGAAAATAATGCAATAATTATTGGGGGAGATTTTAACATTATTTTAAATAAAGATTTAGATTATTTTGGAAGTAGTTAACACAATGTTCAGTCTCGATTTAACATTTTAAATTTTTTTTTTAAAGATAGATTTGATTTGATTGATGTTTGGAGGGTAAGGAATGGATTGAAAAAACAGTTTACAAGTTAATCCATTTATGCAAAGTAGATTAGATTATTGGTTTGTACCGTTTGTTTCTAAGCGAATAGAACATGTAGTACTAAAATGTGATATGATACCTTATAAGATCATTCAGCCATTCAATTGCAATTTTATGATAAGTTAATGTATTCATTTAAGTTTCAGGGATCCTATTGGAAATTGAATAATAGTTTATGTCAAGATAATGAATATATTAATTGTATTAAAGAGGAAATTATTAAATCAATTGAAGAATTTCGAATAGAAATAGAAGATAAACGAGTTTTATGGGATTTTTTGAAAATGAAAATTAGAAATGTTAGTAGAAAATATTCAAAAGAAAAGGCGATACAACGAAAACAAGGAATTGGACATTTGGAAGAGGATATTTTGAAGTTGGGAAATAAATTGTTGAATGGGATAGACCAGGGAAAAGTTGATGACTTAGAACGAAAACAAAAAGAGACTTACATGACTGTTATAATTATATAAATGAAGGCATTAAAATTCGTTCTAGAGCATCACACTATGAATGTGGAGAAAGAGACACTGGGTATTTTACTCAATTAATGAAGTATAATAAAAAGAAAACATTGATTAGTAAACTTCATATTGATGAAGATATAAGTTTTAATCAAACAAATATTATGCAGGAAATATATACATTTTATAGTTAGCTTTATGCTCAATCGGGAAGAGGAAATTGATTTTGTGAGCATTATGTGAAGGTAAAATAACAAACGGAGAATGTATTGCAGCCATGAAAGAAATTGCATCTAATAAATCCCCGGGGAATGATGGATTAAGTGTTGAATTGTATATACTGTTTTGGCCATTAAAGGGTACCACCACCCAAAAATAATATTCTTATTTAAGAAAGGTAACATCTTTAGTATTCCATTCCATCAACAAGTTCACAAAAATATGTTTCCAGAAAAAAATATATAATTGGAGACGCATCACCATTCTAAAGCATGCGTTCATGCGGTCTGAATTACGCAGACTGCTATGTTAGCGGTGAATTGCAATGCGTGCAGAGCGAACGAATCGCCCGGGAATCTATTGTTTACAAACGTGCGCGTGAATAGCTGCATTGGCGCACTCGCAAATGGTTGGCCCGTATGGAACCAGTAAATAGCAGTGGTTCCGTAAGTGGTGGAAATTAATTGCTTTGTTTATGAATTACACAACCCTTTGCACAATGTTGGGTATCTATTTGATATCACAAAACGGTAGCAAAACATATAATAATGTGTTGTTCTTTGCCTGGTGGTCCCCTTTAATAGGAAATTTAGTTGTAGATTCTGTAAATTCAGCTTTTGGAAAGAAGGAACTTTCTTTATCACAAAAGCAGGCGGTTATTAGTTTGATTCATAAAGAAGGAAAAGATCCCTTATTTATACAAAATTATAGACAAATATCTTTATTGAATGTAGATTATACAATTTTGACTAAAGTGCTTTCTAAAAGGATTAATACAGTTTTAAATGAATTCATTTCCGTCGACCAGGTGGGATATTTAAACGGTCGAAACATAGGTGAAGCGATAAGAATGATAGATGATATAATTCATCATACATCAGTCAATACAATACCTGGATATATGATGATAATTGATTTTGAAAAGGCTTTTGATTCGGTTTCACATACTTGTTTGCAGAAGGTTTTGATTACATTTGGTTTTGGACCGTCATTTTTTAGATGGGTGGAGACTATATATAATAATGCTCAGAGTTGTGTTTTTAATGGGGGCGCATCTACTGGATACTTTGATATCAAGAGAGGTGTTAGACAGGGGGACCCCTGTCCCCATATTTGTTTATACTTTGTATTTAAATTTTAGCTCGTTCAATATATAAAGACCCTGAAATTCAAAGATTTACTTTTAATAACGTACAAGTAAAACAAATTCTTTATGCAGATGATATGACTCTCTTTATTCGGGATTCAAACTCATTTAAAAGGGTAGAAAAACTGTTTGAAAGTTTTGCTAGAAATTCTGGATTAAAAACTAATAAAGAAAAAAAATATTATATTATTGTTAGGCCCTTCTCAAAATGAAAATATTGCTCTTCCATTTGGTGAAATAGTACAAATAGTCAAGATTCTGGGTACATACTTTTCTTCAGATGTTGAAGTTCAGGAAAGGAAAAATTATAAGGAAATTTTGAGTAGAATAAAAAAGTTGTTGTCTTGGTGGAAACAAAGAGATTTAACTTTAATGGGGAAAATCCAATTGATAAAAACGTTTATTTTGTCAAAATTTATTTATGTATCGGCGCTGAAACCAGTACCGAATTGGGTAGTTCAAGATTTGGATAAACTGGTTTTTGACTTTTTGTGGAATGGAAAAGATAATATTAAACGAAATGCTATGTTCTTGGAATATTGTAAAGGTGAACTTAGACTAACAGACTTTCAATTATTTATTTTAGTGCAAAGGATTATGTGGGTAAAGCGACTCTTAACGGAGGATGCAAAAATGGGATGGAAACAGTATTTTAATTATTTAACTAAAGATGTTGGATGAAGTTTGATATTTTATAATAATGCAACCATAGGTATATCTGAATTAGTATTACCGGCATTTTATAGAGAAATGTTGGACGTTTGGATGGCCACGAAAAACGTTTTTGTTAAAAAAAAGATACATCTAAAAGGAATGAGATTATTTATAATAATAGATTTGTTTATTTTGATGGTCATGTTCCTTTTGATGAACAACTATTAAAAAAAAAAAATGTTTATAAGTTGCATCATATTGTTGATGGGGAAGGTATATAAAAGCAAATGAGGAATTTCAAAGAAAGGGTTTAAATGCTTTGATTTGTTACACGAGACAGTAAATTCAAATGTTCGCGCTGTGTGGGAGTAAATTTGCAATAGATTCTGTGGTTATGGCGGCCAGTTTGTCTAATTTTAAGCCGGACACAATGAATAGGAGACACGCGCCGCGCGTCCGAAATCTGCACGAAATTTGCGATATCTTCGTCTTTTATGTTTTATACTTGATACATACAATTAATCAATTTTATGCAAAATATAGAAAAAAAGTCAGATATTGGGAACTTATTGACTCGATGTTATCAATTGTCGCAAGCCGATTTGAAGCAATTTCAGTTAGCGAGCGCGCGTCACTGAACGCCGTACTAAGAGTCGCGCGCGTACGATTTACTCCCCACACAGCGCCAACACTTGAGATTACCGTCTCGTTATGGAATAGTGTAACAAATCCGATATATAATAAATCCCATGAAGAGACGGTTATTTCTGTGTAGCTCGAGAATTTAGTTAATAAATCCGTTTTATAACGGTTGTGTCGAACTCGCGATCGAGAAAGAGCGAGAAAGGGGAGCCAAACACGGGGATTTTCTTTACTGTTACTGATAAGTTAAAAATCCCCTTCACTTCTAGTCGTATATTTCCTCTTGGGTATCACTATTGATGGAAATTATCAATGTTTTTGAAACCTCTATTATAATGTGTTGACTGCCATGTTTTTCCAACTGTTCCATATGAAACGTCATCTGAACTTGCACTACCAAAAGCAGATAACGTAACCATATCATAGCAGCAGATTCAACAACAGCAGTTACATAGTCCGCATTTGTTTATTTCCATTACTATAATCATAACTAAGAGGGAATATAAGACTAGAAGTGATTTATCAGCAAGCGAAAATCCCAGCGTTTCCTTTTAAATATGACAACCCACAATACTAGTTTCACACACTTTAGTACATGACAAAAATATTAATCATTATAGTTTGCCCACGTTATGCTTGATTATGTAGGCTTTTGCCACATACTACCCCTTTTACAGGTGTACCCGATTATAAGGAGGACATTAAGAAATATAATAAATGTTTGGAGACCACTTTAAATCTTACCGGAAACCACAGTAAAGTGTATGGAAAACTAGTAGTTTGGAATGAACACACATTCAATACATCATCACACGATAGTCGATTTTTATTTAATTGAATACATTTTGAAGTTCAAAGAAGTTGGTTTAATAAACAAATTTGAAATCAACATTCACAATAATGAGCAATGGAAACAATATAAATTGAATATAAGAAAACTTAATACGAACTCGGTACGCATCTAATATACAGCTTTGGAAAAATTGTTTAAGACCAAGTACTTTTTGATCAATTTGTGAGAAGTTTAACGCTATTTTGTCCATTTTATAATATTTAAAGAAAAATTGTTAATAACATACCTAAAGGGCTATAGTCAACGGTTTTAGTGTTACCTACCGCATATTTTCTGCCTTCAATTTGATTTAAACCGTTAATTCTAAACAAATTTTATGGGTTTTGTCCATTCCTTCCATGTATACTCCGCAAAAAAAGAAAGAAACAGGACACTTGTTTAAGTTTAAATATTTAATATTTATGTACAATAAAGTGTACGTTATCATATATCAAATTAAAGGAAATATAGTAATCTACAGGCGTGGTATAAATTTAAGGTGTAATCGTTCATGCATGAACTGTCATGGTCATGGAGGACCGCACCATTCGATTTAAATGATGAGGATGATAGTAAGCGTTTGCTTAGAACAGGACGTGTGGGGCAAGTAAACTATGACATTATTTGACCTTATTATCATGAACAAACTCCGAAAATACAAAGTTTTCAATAAAACGGGGCCAGGTTATGAGAACATCAATATACTGGTCTGTCTTTGAGGCATAAAGCTTGTCTGTTTCATGTGTCCCCTGTAATTGTAACCATATTTAACATGTTTACGTAGATAAATGACATGTTACAGAATACCGAAATGGTTGGACAAGGATGACATCAGGTGTTCATGATCTGTGAACTACAGTATAATTTCGAAAATAATATCGCTAGTGATATTCGTTTGTCTCGCAATCTATGGTCAAACTAGGAATCTAAAAGATCATGACGTTTCGTATGCCGCTGCAATACTTTTTCAAATGATATAATCTAATGTAGACAATCGGTTTGTATGCTCTACCGTGGCTCCAAAACACACTCTCGCATGAGCGAGTGCGTTCCTGATAGGTCAGCAACGGACCGCGTCTATTGGCCGGTGCACACGGGCACTCAACCAATCAACGGAACACTGGTGCGGCCCGCCTGCCGAACCAGCGTACGATACGTCGCCATGACACTATCCCGACCAAACCGGCCCCCAACGGCTGATCCCAAACCTACGGTAGAACAGAGCCACCTTCTTGCTACAACGCTCATATCTACGTATCAATTTCAGGGCAAGGCGCCCGATATATGTTCAATCAATAATAGTAAATATATAATCCATTGCGGATATAGTATCGAAAATAATATCGCTAGTGATATTCGTTTAGCTCGCAATGTATGGTCAAACTAGGAATCTAAAAGATCATGACGTTTCGTATGCCGCTGCAATACTTTGTCAAATGATATAATCTAATGTAGACAATCGGTTTTTATGCTCTACCGTGGCTCCAAAACACACTCTCGCATGAGCGAATGCGTTCCTGATAGGTCAGCAACGGACCGCGTATCTTGGCCGGTGCACACGGGCACTCAACCAATCAACGGAACACTGGTGCGATATTATTTTCGATACTATATCCGCAATGGATTATATAATACTATTACAGTATAATTATTGAAAAGTCTGTATACCAAATTTCATGCTGAAATAAGGGCACAATCTGTTGTTTTGACGAATAAACCTTTGCCATGGAATTCCCCATTTTGTTACATTTGGATTAAAATAAAACCTTAAACGTTCAAAAATTGTACTTTTAATACTGAGATGAAAATAAAAGATATCATTTTTGTAATAAAAGATTATGACATGTCATGAATATAGCGTTTTAGATTGTGCTTATCAACATTCATATGGTTGAATGGATGTTCCATTTTTGCTATTTCTTAAAACAGACCTTGCGGTGGTTAATTGACCGTGACAAGTCATGGATGAATGATTTCATCTGGATTTTATTCCAATATTGAAGAAGGTCATTTTATCCTTAATTTGATATACAATAACATATATTTTATCATACGTAAATACGAGATATTTTGTCTTAACTAATTGTCCTGTATCTTTTTTGGCGGAGTATATATTAAAGGTATGGGTTTTATATGCATTTGTTAATACAAAGTGCAACATTTCTTGATTTTCTTTCCTGTAAGTTGTGATTATATCATAGGAAGGTCTCCCCAGTTCCTAGTTAACTTATATTAGCAGTTTGATACTTGGTGAGAGTTGCCAAGTGACATAATACGCTGTTGGAGAAGCAAATCATATTTGGATGCTGACTTCATGTGCTTTAGCAGTATACCAGGATATAGCCTTCCATGTATACTCCCAACTAAGATGATTTGGCGCAGGGCCCTGGGGGTGTATTCTGAAATTTATTGTATCTACGTCATATCTACGTCACTAAAATATTAAACTGTACTTAGGAAATAGCGATTTGCTAACATATATTTTAGTGACGTAGACATGACGTAGAAAAAATAAATGTTAACTTCAGAACACACATTCAATACATCATCACACGATAGTCGATTTTTATTTCATTGAATACATTTTGAAGTTCAAAGAAGTTGGTTTAATAAACAAATTTGAAATCAACATTCACAATAATGAGCAATGGCAACAATACAAATTGAATATAAGAAACTTAATACGAACTCGGTACGCATCTAATATACAGCTTTGGAAAAATTGTTTAAGACCAAGTACTTTTTGATCAATTTGTGAGAAGTTTAATGCTATTTTGTCCATTTTATAATATTTAAAGAAAAATTGTTAATAACATACCTAAAGGGCTATAGTCAACGGTTTTAGTGTTACCTACCGCATATTTTCTGCCTTCAATTTGATTAAAACCGTTAATTCTAAACAAATTTTATGGGTTTTGTCGGAGAATATATTAAAGGTATGGGTTTTATATGCATTTGTTAATACAAAGTGCAACATTTCTTGATTTTCTTTCCTGTAAGTTGTGATTATATCATAGGAAGGTCTCCCCAGTTCCTAGTTAACTTATATTAGCAGTTTGATACTTGGTGAGAGTTGCCAAGTGACATAATACGCTGTTGGAGAAGCAAATCATATTTGGATGCTGACTTCCTGTGCTTTAGCAGTATACCAGGATATAGCTTCACCTGGTCTTAATTCTTCGATAAGAGCGATTGAATGTCACTTGGCAAATCTAATCAATAATTAATTTACTCATAAACAAGCCCTGCAAATAATGGAAAGACAATTCTATAATATAACCCCTCAGTGGCGTAATGAGCAAAAACTGTTGGGGGGGGGGGGGGGGGGGGGCTAAACCAAATCCGCATCACCACCGGATATTGCGAGGGAGCGAAGCGACTGTGTGTGGGGGTAGGGTGTGGGAGGGGGTGTCCCCCCCCCCCCCCTCCCACGGTAGAGAGCCAAAACCAAATCCGCATCACCACCGGATATTGCGAGGGAGCAAAGCGACCAAGCCCGAAGGAGCGAAGCGACTGTGTGTGGGGGTAGGGTGTGGGAGGGGGTGTCGTCCCCCCCCCCCCCCTTCCCACGGTAGAGAGCTTTTGCATTTTTGGACTTCAAACTGTGCAATCTGGTGCATACCTAGATAGGAAATTCTGACTATAATGTGGGTAAATGCGTCAAATATGCACCCCAAATTGAGCAAAATAATATTCGCAAAGTGACATACAGTTCATACATCAACAGCCACATTAGTTATGATACAACAACATGAACAATGTATTCCATACGTAGACAAGACCAATCCCCGAGGTAGCGAAACAATTACCGAGAGGGGGAAGGGTGATGGGAGGGTGCGATCGTAGGCGGGTGTCTGCCCGTGCACGGTAAGGGTGATTTTGCAATGTTTTACTTGAAATCATGCCATCTGATCTGGTGCATACTTGGGAAGGACATTTGATTTGACATGAAGCAAAATCTTAGTTATCTTGTGTAAAGAAATACTTTTTTTTTTCTTTCAATTTCTGGTATCGAATTAGATATAAGCCATGATTGGATTTTTTTTTTTTTTTGTGGAGGGGGAGGGGGGGGGGGGGGGGCAGGAGCCCCCCACCAGTACGCCAGTGTAACCACTACTTGCAGAAACAAATCTTAAAATGTTCCACTATGCATTGAAAACGTAAAAAAAATGTATAAAGCCCATACCTTTTTCCTGGTGAAATCGATGAAAATATTCATAAAAATTCTTGTTTTCTTAAAATTCAAGACATCACATCTGTTGTAGGCATTCCTAGTCCCATTGACTATTCCCCCTTTGATATTAAATGAACTTTTGTTTCTAATAGTGTAAAACATCTCAAAAATTATCACAAAGTGCTTGGTCTAATACTTTTTTTTAAAGGTTGTACATGTTTCATGCAGAAAACAACAACAGAGTAACGGAACAAGGTACGTACGCGTTTGGTCGCAAAGTAAGGCTGGGCAATCACTGTTCTTAGTAAAAAATGTTACCCCAAAACGACATCACATGGTAAGCACGAATAAAACATGCACTTAGCAAGGCTGTAAAAAGGGGAATTGATATCTGTCTTTACAACATGTGCCAGTATTTGAAAAAGAGGTTAGTAATTATGCCATGTTGTATTTCAATTTGTCAACCTTATTTTGATTCATTGCAATTTCGATTTCTATTTAAGTGCACTTTGATATCTAATTCATTATTACATTGCACTTCACTTCGTATTGTTCGTGTACAATAGATTGTGTAAATTGCCCCTTGACATGACAGGCCGTCCAGGATGCTATACAGGGTGGTCCCCCCAAAAACGGAACGATGTACTTGCCATGATAAAGAAACATGGTGACTATAGGTTCACGGGATAGGGCATCTTTTACAAACAAAGTTGATAACCAAGAACAATCATTTTGGTCAAATAGTTCTTGTTTTAGGACGTCTTAAGTGAGACCATGTGAGGTTCCCATTTTTGTCAATTTTTGACCATGTCAGTGCCTGAAAAATCGCACTTCCTACCCGTTATAGCATCGAACAACTATGCACATTCTCTTGACACACAACTGAACGCACACTAACAATGGCACGTGTATTACTCAGATTTCTGCTCATAATTCATTAGTTACCTAAATCTGTACCATTATATTACAAACTAATATAGGTTTTCCCGCTCAATTTCGCGATTGTGACAATCAAATTGATATAAAGAGCAAACGAATTCACGCGATTTGCGATCGCCGTGTCAAAGCTGCATTCGAATTTGTAAATAGTCGTTCAAAATCGCGTCTGAGCAAGTGAATTTGAACAAAGAGCATACCTTTTCATCAATGGTCATTCAAAATCGCACGTAGTTCACGCTGGCGCTACTGCACATTCGCGAATTCGAGTGCCCATTCACGAAACCGTATGTGTATGCATGAACTCGTTTGCACTCATTCGCAATTTGGAAGACCGATACCAACGATTACGCGGCAATGCGTGAATTTGAATGACCCTTAATGAATTCGATTGAAAAAAGTGTAACATTAAGCGGGAAAACCTATAGTTATAACTCCACCATGCTCGAAAGGAATAACAAAATACAAACACCTAAGTAAATATTTTTATTTGTTTTCTTTTCTTCCAAAGATATTTATTTTCTCCATTGCTTTTTACAAACAATAACAAAATAACAATAACAATCAATAACAAAATCAGTACATAAAATAATTTGCATGTTTACATAATTATATATAATATGATTTTACATTCACATCTAAATAGTACAAATTAACTTTTACTATTTACATCAAATAAAGCATGAATCATGCATGCATGAAGAAAGCATAAACATAAAAAAGGGGAAAATAGGAGAGAACAAAACATTCCCCCCCCCCAAAAAAAACACCTATACAAGCACTTACATACACACATACACACGTGTGCACAGACACCCACACACACATCCACAGAAAACATGCCTACATCTTGTGAGAATCTCGACCAATTATCAGCCATGTTTATTTCATTGCTTCTGTTCGCCTTCCCTATTTTGTTCTGCACGAAGCTATTTTAAATTGTCCCGCTTTCTAAAATGATATGTTAGAGTACCTCGGTCTCCAGCTAATTTCTTCTCCTCCTTTCTATTTTCTAATACTCTTTTCTTAATCTACAAAGGAGTTGGTGGTTTATTTTTATTTTTACTGTCTATAAATATCATATATTTTATCAAAATGATTATATGATTTAATAACTGTTCCTGTTATCATTCAAAAAGAGCCGTTACAACTCTAGAGGGCGCGCTCTCTAAAAGTAAAAATTATTTTGTATAGCGCCCTCTATACCAAAACCCAACTTTCTCTTTTACGGGCAACTTACACAATCTATTTCACACAAACAGTAGGAAGTGAAGTGCAATATAAGAATCAATAATCAATTACATCAAAGTGAACTTACATAGAAATCGAAAATGCAATAAATAGAAATATTGACAGATGGAAAGGCAATCACAACCATTAATTATTTCTCCTTTTTTACTTACATGCACATGCGGTAAGACAGAAATTCATTCCCATTTTAACAGCCTTGCCAAGTGCAGGTATTATCTGTGCTTACCAATGAGAAGTCGTTTTGGGTTCTTCTGTCTTTTATGAAGAATTGGCATTGTTATTGCCCGGCCTTGCTTTAAAGCAAGAATCAAGATGGGTCCCTGGTGGACTTCTCTAGGAGGTTTATTCGTGTTGACAGTCCTAGCTCTTGCTTCCACGCCCTACCCAAGAGAGCGTCGCTTGGCCGTAGAAACGGGGGATGTCGGCATGGAATCTCCATATCACTGTGATCAGTATCTGGAAAGAAGAACCGTCGATTGTTCTCCTGAAGTTGTGCTTACACAGGTGCCACAGGACTTATTTCTGGATGTTCAGATTCTTATAATAAGGGGAAATCAGTTACAAAGATTGAACAACACGTCGTTTGTGCGTTACACAAAACTCACTGATATAGACGTCAGTGGCAACCGTATTTCGTTCATCGAACGAGAGGCCTTTTACCCACTTAAGTACCTAAAGTATCTTAATCTTCGTTTCAACAGACTTTTCGAAATACCCGCAATTGTGTCCTGTGGACACATTGATAAAAACATTCATATTGATCTGTATCGCAATTCCATTCGCCAGATCCAATCCCAGGATTTCTTTTTGAACTGTCAAGCTCTTACTCTGAACCTGGAATATAACCCCATCGAAATGGTTGATGCCGATATCATTGCATCATTTCAAATCAGAGGTCTCGTTTTCGGAAATGTTCGAATCCCTGAACAGACGCTATTGAATATATCGATTGGAGTGTCACGATCCACTATCGAGGAGCTTCGCATCAAATACACATACATTGACAAAGTTCAACATGGATTTTTCGATAACCTTCGACACAAACCACTGTCTTTATTAAGTTTCACAAGTACACCCATTCAACTCTATGATAAGGTATTTGCCAATCTGACTGACGTAACCACACTTGAACTGCGAGCGGCCTTACTCGGGGACATAAGGCCGGAGTATTTTGATGGAATGACAGAACTACGCACTCTTATTTTAGATGACAATCCAATATATCTTGTGAATCCAAATAACTCACTCTGGAGAATCGATCTACATGTGTTGTCTCTTACCGGAACCTTCCTAACTTCTATTGGTGAATTTACGTTCCGAGGACTTCATAATCTAACCAGATTGTACTTAGATGATTCAAAGGGATATCTTGGATTTGTAAAAATTTCCAATTTGCCAAGTCTAGAGCTGTTGAGTATTTCTTTCTTGAATTTGAAGATTTTAAGTTTGGACACCAAACAATTGATCATATTGCACTTTGATGGAAGTACAGTTAATACAATATCTTCTTTTGAACATGCCACGTCACTTGAAACCATTAACATGAATGGAACCCAGGTCAGTCACCCATCATCTTCTATGTTCACGTCTCTACCAAAACTGACTCAACTGGTTTTAAATGATAATATTGATGGTTACGTGGATTTGTATGAATTTATAAATATTTCAACATTGGAATGTCTGGAACTCAGAAGGAACGGTTTAGAGCAGCTATCTCCAGGCATGTTCCAGGGATTGGTGTCTTTGAAAACGCTAGATTTGAGGGGAAATCGATTAACCCGGATTTCCTTTATGATGATGGATTTGAAAGTGTTGGAAAACCTCTACATTGACTCTAACAGAATAAGTTACCTAGAAACCGACATATTTCAGTACACAACCAATTTAACTTACGTATCTATAAGTGACAACCATCTTGTAACACTTAACAGAAGTACCTTTGATCCGGTTCTCTCTTCATTACGTGCAATTGACCTTTCAAAGAATCAGTGGGTCTGTGACTGCGAAATCAGCTTGTTGATCTCGTCGTTTGCTGACAAAATTGTGAATGAACAGGAAACGATATGTTCGTCCGTATCTCCAATAGAAAGATTACGAATGAAGCCGCTGACTTGGTTCCGCCCCGAAGAAGACTGCAGTCAAAATATCGCTTTATATTCCCTAATTTGTGCAGGAGTGTTATGTTTTTTGTTCATACTTGGGATTATTTACGTCAACAGATGGTCACTGCGTTACAAGATTTTCCTGCTGAAACTTGCCATCATTGGATACGATGAGATTAGAGACGCTCGCGATCGAGACGAATTTGAATACGACATAAACATGATCTTCGATGAGGCAGACGCCAGATGGGCAACGGACGTGCTCCGACCAACGCTAGAGGAAAGACTTCCTGACTTTGGAAGAATCGCGTTTGGTGATGATGCGCTGACGCTCGGCATGCACTACCTTGACGCTGTCTATGACGTCGTAGAGAACAGTTTCAAGACGATCCTAGTGCTGAGCCGGGCCGCTGTCCAGAACGACAACTTCATGAACAAGTTCCGCATTGCAGTAAACCACGTCACAGATACACAGACTGAAAACCTGGTCCTGGTCTTCATTGAAGACGTTCCAGACGATGAGCTTCCACACCTGTTGAGGCTGTACCTCAGTGGTCATGGAGCATATATCTATTGGGTTGAGGACGCGAGGGGGCAGGAATACTTCTGGGCTACACTGACCAAATACCTGTCAATTAATTTGAAAATCAACCATCTAATCCCCGTAGAATAGGATACAACAGGTTGGATGCGTCGTATGGAGACTAAGGCTCAAAGGAGGTTGTTAATGCATAGGCTACATATTTGCTAAATACACCTCATAAATATCTATGCTCTGAGATGGTAAATCTAATTTGTAGTTGGTGGTACGCAAACACCAATTGCCATATCTTAAAAATGAGATATCTTAGAAATTAGAAAATGTAGTTTCCGCTTATTACTTGTCTACAAGCAGCACTTCCTAGATTTAGACCATGGTATAAACAGTGGTTTACATAAACTTCGTTTGTGAATTTCAAGTATTAAAGAATATAAAGACATTGGCAACTTACATGAGGAAGAAATTATATAAACCAATCATAAGTATGAATGTGTCCGTGTTTCAAAATGCTAATGTAGTGACAAATTCCTCATTGAAGTGTAGTTTATGTAACCTCTGCATTTGTAAATGATTGGCAGAAGGGTCCATTCGTACATGTATTTTCTTGACGTTTGTATATACCACTGTTATACAGATATGTACGCCGCATGTAACTTTGCACTGTTAAGGAATTTGTAAATAATTGTTCAAATGTATTTTATATATTTGTGTATGTCAGTAATATGATGATTATTGACTGCGTGTACATAAACTAAAACATTTACATTATATATTTTACTGAAATCATACCCAACTAAGATGATTTGGCGCAGGGCCCTGGGGGTGTATTCTGAAATGTATTGTATCTCCGTCATATCTACGTCACTAAAATATTAAACTGTACTTAGGAAATAACGATTTGCAAACATATATTTTAGTGACGTAGACATGACGTAGAAAAAATAAATGTTAACTTCAGAATACACCACCAGGGGACAATTTTTCCCCCGAGGTGCTGAGCCTGAGGCCGAGGTTGTGTGGTCAATGAACAGTTCAGCGGAGGAGAGGGCGGAGGGAGAGAGCGATATAAAGGGGATGGGGCGAGGGGTGTCCGTGTCTGAGGCCTTTGGATTATTTGTGTGAGAGGGGTGGGGTGACAATGTCCGAGGCCAGCACCCCCTTCAAATGATGGGGGTGCAGCAGCACCCCTGGCTTCTAAGAGCCTGGTTGGGGCTGACTTGGCCCCTGTTGCTTTTTTACAACATGCATGTATGCCTCAGAGATGGAGACATTTGTTCACCTTTAAAAAGAAATATACAATCTTTTTTTTATTATTAAGCGGCTAAATTTAGTAATGTTCAATTTTTTTTCAATGCAATGGCATTTCTTCATTCATCTATCATATACAATGTCTGCATCTAGTTCATATATGTATACAATGATTCCTCGTTATCAAGACAATGTTAATTTACCAATAGTATCGTATCAATTGCCATAAAATATATTAATTAGCATTACACACGAGATCCGATGCTATGCATATGAGAGCATAACGTTACATGATCCACACATTTCTCGCATCCATTATACAAGCCTCCATTCTTACTTTTGTTTTTGTACTGGCCCAGTCGGGCAATTAAAATCATAATATTTTTTATTTTATTGTACTTGCCCCAATATAAATTCATTTGCCCTCCTACTTGTGATGAGATTTAAATGTATGAAACAACATTTATATCTCTTAGAATAGACAATATATGCAAGTTTACTTGCCCGGCACCAATTGTTATTATTTTTAGAATCACTGATACATGTATATACATTACATGTTGCTGTTAAATTTTGTATTGATATGTGTTAAAGGGATAGTTGAGTTTTGGTATAGAGGGCGCTACACAAACATTTTTTTGTGAGATAATGAAAAACTGAGTGTAAAATTGTAAAGAGCATAATATTTTAGTGACAGAATAAACTTTAATGGATCAAAATCGGTTCAGAAATGGCTGAAATATCCATAAACATAGCAATTTGTAATAGTTGTGGGCCCCCACAAGTATTCAATAATTTTGAACCAGCCGTTTTTTTTAAATGCTTCCTCTTTTCAAAAATTTGCAAAAGAGGTTTTTAAATAGTTGTTGATTATCTCTCTATCTAATCACTATTTCAACAAAACATCACATGCGCAATATTTTTGTTTAAATGGTTGAAACCGATGAGTTTTTAGAGAGCGCCCTCTTGAATTTTAACGGCTCTTTTTAAATGATAACAGGCTCTTTACTTAGTCATTTGTAAGTTTGCACAGTTTGTAATGTAATGGTGTAGGTTTTAGTTACTAAAATTCAGTTTGACCAAAACTGTACCCTCTTTACCAAAACTCAACTATCCCTTTAATTTCTAGGATAAGACTATTTTCTTGAATGTGTAATGTAATATATAAGATAAATAATAACAAAAATATGTTTGTAATCGAACACAATAATAGCTTTTTATCATGTCGACATACTATTAGGAGTTACAGTTATGGCAATTTGCAGCAAAGTCAAATAAATCGAATTTATTTCGAATTCAGAGTTTACATACAATCAGCATGATCATATATCTTTATTGTGTTGATTTCAACCATAGGAAAGCCATTTAGCAGATATGTCAGCTGCTAGACAGAAATAACCGTCTCTTCATGGGATTTATTATATATCGGATTTTTTACACTATCCCATTACGAGACGGTAAATTCAAGTGTTCGCGCTGTGTGGGAGTAAATCTGCAATAGACCCTGTGGTTAAGGCGGCCATTTTGTATACGTTTAAGACGGACACAATGAATAGGAGACACGCGCCGCGCGTCAGACGAAATGTGCACGAAATTTGCGATATCTTCGTCTTTTATGTTTCATACTTGATACATACCATTAATCAATTTAATGCAAAATATAGAAAAAAAGTTAGATATTGGGAACTTATTGACTCGATGTTATCAATTATCGAGCGCGCGTCACTGAACGCCGTATATAAGAGTCGCGCACGTACGATTTACTCCCCACACAGCGCGAACACTTGAGATTACCGTCTCGTAATGGGAAAGTGTAAACAAATCCGATATATAATAAATCCCATGAAGAGACGGTTATTTCTGTCTAGTCATATCAGCTGCTAGCTCGAGAATAGTTAATAAATCCGTTTTATAACGGTTGTGTCGAACTCGCGATCGAGAAAGAGCGAGAAAGGGGAGCCAAACACGGGGATTTTCGCTTACTGTTACTGATAAGTAAATCCCCTTCACTTCTAGTCGTATATTTCTTCTTGGGTATCGCTATTGATGGAAATAATCAATGTTTTTGAAACCTCTATTTTCTGTGTTGATTGAACGCTGGACGCTGCCATGTTTTCTAATTGTTCCATATGAAACATCATCTGAACTTGCAGTAAAAAAACAGATTACGTAACTACTGACATAGCAGCAGATTCAACAACAATAGTTACATAGTCCGCTTTTGTTTATTTCCATTACTACTTTATAACTAAGAGGGAATATAAGCCTATAAGTGACAGGAATGATACATTTATCAGCAAGCGAAACTCCCAGCGTTTCGTCTCCCTTTAAAGTGGTAGTACAGTTTTGGTAAGGCTGAACTTTACTAACCAAAACCTGCACAGTAAAATTACAAACTAATAGTTATAACTCCACCATGCTCGAAATGTATACAAAATTACGAACGACTAAGAAAAAGCCTGTTATCCTTCAAAATGAGCCATTAAAACACACGAGAGCGCTTTCTAAGAAGGCATTAATTTCCACCATTTTCATACAAAATTATGCATGTGATGTTTTGTTGAAATAATGATTGAATAGAGAGATCAACAACAACTATTTAAAAAACCGCCTTTGAACATTTTTGAAAAAGTGTTAGCATTTTTTAATAAAAAAAAAAAAATCATCGAATAAATTTGGTGCCCAAATTTATTACGATCGGATATATTTATTGATATTTCATTCATTTCTGGACCGATTTCGAACAAATAAAGTTGATTCTGCCATTAAAATTGCATGTTCTTTCAAACTTAATTTGATCAATTTGTGAGAAGTTTTACGCTATTTTGCCCATTTTATAATATTTAAAGAAAAAATTGTTAATGACATACCCAAAGTGCTATAGTCAACGATTTTAGTGTTACCTACCGCATATTTTCTGCCTTCAATTTGATTAAAAAAGTTAATTAAAACAAATTTGTATGGGTTTTGTCCTTTCCTTCCATGTATATTAAAGGTATGGGTTTTATATACATTTTTAAATACAAAGTGCAACATTTCTTGATTTTCTTTCCTGTAAGTTGTGATTATATCATAGACAGGTCTCCCCAGTTCCTAGTTTAACTTATATTAGCAGTTTGATACCTGGTGAGAGTTGCCAAGTGACATAATACTCTTTTGGAGAAGCAAATACTATTTGGATGCTGACTTCCTTGAGCCGTATACCAGGATAGAGCCTATCTTCACCTGGTCTTAATTCTTCGATAAGAGCGATTGACTGCAACTTGGCAACTCTAATCAATAAATAATGTACTCATAAACAAGCCCTGCAAATAATGGAAAGACATTTCTATAATATAACCCCTCAGTGGCGTAATGAGCAAACACTTTTTTTGTTTTTTTTGTTTGGGGGGGCTAAACCAAATCCGCATCATCACCGGATATTGCGAGGGAGCGAAGCGACTGAGCGGGGGTAGAGTGTGGGAGGGGGTGTCCCCCCTCCCACGGTAGAAAGCTGTTGCATGTTTGGACTTGAAACTGTGCAATCTGGTGCATACCTAGATAGGAAATTCTGACTGTAATGTGGGTAAATGCATCAAATATGCACCCAAAATAATATTCGCAAAGTGACATACAGTTCATACATCAAAAGCCACATTATTTATGATACAACAACATGAACAATGTACTCCAGATGTAGACAAGACCAATCCCCGAGGTAGCGAACGAGGGGAAAGGGTGATGGGAGCTTGGGAGGGTGCGATCGCAGGTGGGTGTCCGCCCGTGCACGGTAAGGGTGATTTTGCAATGTTTTTTTTTTTTTTTTTTTGGGGGGGGGGGGGGGGGGGGGGCAAGCCCCCACCAGTACGCCAGTGTAAGAAAAAAACAAATCTTAAAATGTTCCACTATGGGCAATTCCACGCCAAAGTGGACATTTGACCAAAAATTTTACAAGCATTTTTATGATACAAATTTGGTATCAAATCAAAGCTTAAATTCTATATTTTTGGAATTCAATGAGAAAATTTTAGTTTTACATAATTTTAGTTGTTTTTTTATAATAACTTTATAACCATAATTGAACCCCACAAATTTGACATTTTGGTGAAAAAGTGTTTTGATCCTGTGTTTGTTTAATATTTCCCCAGTTAAGCCTAAAAACCATTATTCTGACTCCTGAGATATGACCATTTCGTAAAATAGTAAATTTGTATGATTTATTTGATTTGTTATGCTTCAATGACTTCTTATTTTCAGCCTATGAAAATGTCCTTCCGTTACCGAAAAATCAATATTTTTAATTTTGTGGCTCACATAATTGTTAGAGAGCAGACCGATCTTCAGTGCAAAGCAAGTTCAAGTAGGCCTTCCCATTGCTAACAATTGTATTACTCATTGTTTCTTCGTTAATTAATAAATAACAAAAGAAAATGTCCTTCCGTTACCATACACATGGTAACAGATGGACAAGGTACCTCATATTACATATTATGACAACATTTATGTTAAAAAATTGGTCTCTCATATATGAAAACCCAAAATAATGAGACAATACCTGCAATGGCCAGCTATCAGTGGCGTAGCGTGGTCAGACTAGTAATTTTCTGTGTTTCAACCAATCAGATTTGTGCATTTAGAACATTTGATCTGGCTCACAATTGATTGTATCTCTTTCTGCAACAGGGCCCTTGTACCATGATGCCATTTGTCTGGATTTCTATTGTATGGGGATTAGTAGGTCTATTTAACTGTGGTGAGCCAGGGTGTGAATAGGCTCTGATCATGACTTTGAATAGGTCTTTTTTTATACAATACACCCCTATAGAATTCTTGGACATGGGTGTAGGTCTAAAATAATTAAATTTTACATGAAATTTGCAAACTAAAAACAAGGCTATAGAAAAAGCAAGAAATAATATATCTCCAATTCTTTCATATGTTGTAGAAATTATATCAAGCCAAGATTTAAGCAAAACAAATTCTCAAAATTATTTGATCCACGAGGTAAAACGGAAGGTCAACATCTAAGGTCAAAGGTTATCGTATCCAAACTCGCTCATGCATGAACACAAATGGCATAAATGGATTGCACATAACATCCCCAGTCCAATGACACCTTTACAAAATAAATTGACCCAACGGTTAATGGACAATGGCCATTTGAAAAATGGTGCCCACGCCCATTTCTTACAAAACTCCCCCATAAGAATCGACCATAGCGCCAAAATCATTGGGCGGATTGGGCTAAAACTTAAATATTTGCGCTTTTAAAGGTTGAAATATCATACATAAAATTTTCTATTTTTTTAAAGGTGATTTGACATGGAATGACCCTACTGTGTCATATCATACATTATAGTCCATTATGTCCTTCCGTTACCGAACATTGGTCCGCTTTGTGTGAAATAACTCAAATATCTGCGGACAAATTTTAATCAAAGAACAAGTAAATTCTTCTTAACCCTTCAGAGAATGAAATGTGTACCCTTAAAATATTTTGTATTATTTAATATCACAGAGTTTTAGTTAAAACTGATTTGATAACAAAACCTTGTCCATTTTGGTGTCCTTCCGTTACCGACCTCATTTGTATGCATATTCAATAATGTGCGGAGATAAAAAAAATAAAAAATGATGGGACCTTAAAACTGTATGTTTTGGAAGTATTGTTATCAAAATAGACTGTTCTAACAACACAAGTATTTAAAAATGTCTTTCTTAAAGTTGACAATTTGTGTCTGAGTGTCCTTCCGTTACCATGGATTGACCATGAATAAGAGCCATTGGAGCATGAAATATAGTAAGAAAAAAATAGAAATGTAAATGCCTGTGATGTCCATATGCTATCTATGATACAAACTCATTTTAGACCACAAAAGAGATGTTTCCTTCTCATAAATGGTCTTTAAATTTCAAAATTAATTTTATTGTACAATTCCAATAGACTTTTCAGAGGTCCTTCCGTTACCGTCCTTCCGTTACCGAACACTGGAGTAATTAATTTCTCATAATTAATGTACCAATGTAGATATTGTTCTTAAAAGGTGGTGTTATACTCTGTGAACATAAGGAAATTGACTAGTAGCCAACTTAACATGATAAACCTCGTAACTTCACAGAGATTGGGTCATAACTAAAAAACTTGAAAATCCATGTCCATTTTGGCGTCCTTCCGTTACCGGCCTCATTAGTGTCCATATCTAATTTACATAATGCGGTCAAAATTTTAGAAATAGTGGAAATCAAAGGTGTCCCAACAAGGATCAAAGACATGCTATTTAGAATAAAAAAATCAAAAGCAGGATCCTGGAATTATTTGATTGAAGTTCCAAAATTGTGTCTGAATGTCCTTCCGTTACCGTGGAATTGCCCCTATGCATTGAAAACGTATGTATAAAGCCCATACCTTATTCCTGGTGAAATCCATGCAAATATTCATAACAATTCTTGTTTTCTTAAAATTCAAGACATCACATCTGTTGTAGGCATTCCTAATCCCATTGTCTATTCCCCCTTTGATATTAAATGAACTTTTGTTTCTTATAGTGTAAAACATCTCAAAAAATTAGCACAAAGTGCTTGGTCTAATACTTTTTTTAAAGGTTGTACATGTTTCATGCAGAAAAAAACAACAGAGTAACGGAACAAGGTACGTACGCATTTGGTCGCAAAGCAAGGCTGGGCAATAACTGTTCTTAGTAAAAAATGTTACCCCAAAACGACATCACATGGTAAGCACGAATAAAACATGCACTTAGCAAGGCTGTAAAAAGGGGAATTGATATCTGTCTTTACAACATGTGCCAGTATTTGAAAAAGAGGTTAGTAATAAGGGAATTCGTAGTTAGCCCATGGAGCAACGGACGTAACCGGGTTAACGGAAGATTGTACCAAAATTTAGGCTTTACGCGTACGTTTACGGCACAGACTGTGACGCACGCATTTAAAGTACAGGAGCTCTATGCAGAATTTCCGCGTGCGTGCGTGAATTTTCCTTGTGTTTCGTTACGTTTGAAAGACCTGACAAAAAAAACCCACCTTAATCCTAAAATATTTAAAATTGAATAAATATAACCATTCATTTTAATTTTCAAACTTGAAGCAGGCTAAATAATTTTTTTTAGAATAAAAATCACATCTTTGCCCGTTTTCAACACTTAAAAGAAAACAGTACACACAAATATACGTATGGGGCCTTTGCGATTTCAATAAAAGCCCAGATACGAACGTTGACATTAATAGAAAAAATAAATTAAAACAAATCAGTCTTATGTATATGAGATGTCCATTATGATTAATTCAGAAAAAAACATTTATGAGCCAAATTTCCCGTGAAAACACGTTTCAAATGTGACATAATTGCACTAAGGTCTATGGGACAACGGGCAATATCGATGTTTTTGGTACAGTGAATTTTCGTATCAGAAATTGGCGCATGCGCAGTTTGTAACTACGAACTCCCTTATTATGCCATGTTGTATTTCAATTTGTCAACCTTATTTTGATTCATTGCAATTTCGATTTCTATTTAAGTGCACTTTGATATATAATGTATCATTACATTGCACTACACTTCGTATTGGTCGTGTAAAATAGATTGTGTAAGTTGCCCCTTGACATGGAAGACCATCCAGGATGCTATACAGGGTGCCCCCCCCCCCCCAAAAAAAAAAAAAACCGGAACGATGTACTTGCCATGATAAAGAAACATGGTGACTATAGGTTCACAGGATAGGGCATCTTTTACAAACAAAATTGATAATCGAGAACAATTATTTTGGTCAAATAGTTCTTGTTTTAGAACGTCTTAAGTGAGACCATGTGAGGTTCCAATTTTTGACCATGTCAGTGCCTGAAAAATCGCACTTCCTACCCGTTATAGCATCGAACAACTATGCACATTCTCTTGACACACAGCTGAACGCACACTAACAATGGCACGTGTATTACTCAGATTTCTGCTCATAATTCATTAGTTACCTAAACCTGTACCATTATATTACAAACTAATATAGGTTTTCCCGCTCAATTTCGCGATTGTGACAATCAAATTGATATAAAGAGCAAACGAATTCGCGCGATTTGCGATCGCCGTGTCAAAGCAGCATTCGAATTTGTAAATAGTCGTTCAAAATCGCGTCTGAGCAAGTGAATTTGAACAAAGAGCATACCTTTTCATCAATGGTCATTCAAAATCGCACGTAGTTCACGCTGGCGCTACTGCACATTCGCGAATTCGAGTGCCCATTCACGAAACCGTATGTGTATGCATGAACTCGTTTGCACTCATTCGCAATTTGGAAGACCGATACCAACGATTACGCGGCAATGCGTGAATTTGAATGACCCTTAATGAATTCGATTGAAAAAAGTGTAAAATTAAGCGGGAAAACCTATAGTTATAACTCCACCATGCTCGAAAGGAATAACAAAATACAAACAAATTTTTTTTTTCTTTTCTTCCAAAGATATTTATTTTCTCCATTGCTTTTTACAATCAATAACAACATCAGTACATAAAATAATTTGCATGTTTACATAATTATATATAATATGATTTTACATTCACATCTAAATAGTACAAATTAACTTTTACTATTTACATCAAATAAAGCATGAAACATGCATGCATGAAGAAAGCATAAACATATAAAAGGGGAAAATAGGAGAGAACAAAACATTTCCCCCTCCCCAAAAAAAACCCCACCTATACAAGCACTTACATACACACATACACACGTGTGCACAGACACCCACACACACATCCACAGAAAACATGCCTACATCTTGTGAGAATCTCGACCAATTATCAGCCATGTTTATTTCATTGCTTCTGTTCGCCTTCCCTATTTTGTTCTGCACGAAGCTATTTTAAATTGTCCCACTTTCTAAAATGATATGTTAGAGTACCTCGGTCTCCAGCTAATTTCTTCTCCTCCTTTCTATTTTCTAATACTCTTTTCTTAATCTACAAAGGAGTTGGTGGTTTATTTTTATTTTTACTGTCTATAAATATCATTAAATGTTGCTTGTAAGTATCGGTTTCCATGGTGGTGTATATAATACGTGCGGTTTACGGGTACACCATGTGAGATGGGTGGATTGGTAAGTCCTGAAAAAAGGACTATGGTAGTCCTAGAAAGGACTGTTGGTGTAGTTCTGAAAAGAACTGGGGTATTCTTTCTAGGAGAGTTCTAAAAAGAACTGTTTGTAGTCCTAGAAAGGACTGTTGGTAGTCCTATAAAGGACTGTTGGGATAGTCCTGAAAAAGACTGTTGGTATTCTTTCTTGGAGAGTCCTAAAAAGGACAATTGGTAGTCCTAGAAAGGACTGTTGTTAGTCCTAGAAAGGACTGTTGGGATAGTCCTGAAAAGGACTGTTGGTATTCTTTCTAGGAGAGTCCTAAAAAGGACAATTGGTAGTCCTAGAAAGGACTGTTGATAGTCCTAGAAAGGACTGTGGTATTGCGAGGAGAGGGTGGATGGTAGGAGGGACTCGACGTTTCGAATAGGTTGACTATCCGTCGTCAGGAGACACTCCTGTCGGCTAATAGTCATTAAGTTGATGTTGAGCCGATGTCAATGATCCGACATGAATATGACATCTCAATGATGACGTCAATGCGATATACTGCCGATGTCAGAACTGACAGCAATGAAACAAGTCGGCAAATGATCATAAAAGTGATGTTGCGCCGATGTCAATAGTCGGACATGAATATGCCATCTCCAATATGACGTCGGGCTAATATCGCGCCGATGTCGGAAAAGATAGCAATTAAGGAGGTCGGTAAATGGTAGTAAAATTGATATCGGTCCGATGTTATTAATTAGACATGAATGTGATAAATATGTCAGGCTGATGTAAGAACTTGCAGCAATGAAACAACTCGGCAAATGGTCATTTAATTGATGTTGTGCCGAAGTCAATGATTAGACATGAATATGACATCTCAATTATGACGCCATAGCGATATCCTGCCGATGTCAGAACTGGCAGCAATGAAACAAGCCGGCAAATGGTCGCCAGTTCCGACATCGGTACAACATTGACCCAACGTCATATTTGAGATCTCTTATTCATGTCGGATTAATGACATCGGCACAACATCAGTTGAATGACAATTTGCCGACTTGTTTAATTGCTGTCAGTTCTGACATCGGCAGGATATCGCTTTGGCGTCATCATATAGAGATGTCATATTGAGGTCCAATTAATAACATTGGCCAGACATCAATTTCACAACCATGTACCGACCTCTTAAATTGCTACCAGATACAATATCATCACAAAATAGGAGACACTCCTGACGACGGATAGTCAACCTATTCGAAACGTCGAGTCCCTCCTACCATCCACCCTCTCCTCGCAATACCACAGTCCTTTCTAGGACTATCAACAGTCCTTTCTAGGACTACCAATTGTCCTTTTTAGGACTCTCCTAGAAAGAATACCAACAGTCCTTTTCAGGACTATCCCAACAGTCCTTTCTAGGACTAACAACAGTCCTTTCTAGGACTACCAATTGTCCTTTTTAGGACTCTCCAAGAAAGAATACCAACAGTCTTTTTCAGGACTATCCCAACAGTCCTTTATAGGACTACCAACAGTCCTTTCTAGGACTACAAACAGTTCTTTTTAGAACTCTCCTAGAAAGAATACCCCAGTTCTTTTCAGAACTACACAACAGTCCTTTCTAGGACTACCATAGTCCTTTTTTCAGGACTTACCAATCCACCCATCTCACATGGTGTACCGTAAACCGCACGTATTATAAATATCATATATTTTATCAAAATTATTATATGATTTAATAACTGTTCCTGTTATCATTAAAAAAGAGCCGTTACAACTCTAGAGGGCGCGCTCTCTAAAAGTAAAAATTCTTTTGTATAGCGCCCTCTATATACCAAAACCCAACTTTCTCTTTACGGGCAACTTACACAATCTATTTCACACAAACAGTAGGAAGTGAAGTGCAATATAAGAATCAATAATCAATTACATCAAAGTGAACTTACATAGAAATCGAAAATGGCAATAAATAGAAATATTGACAGATGGAAAGGCAATCACAACCATTAATTATTTCTCCTTTTTTACTTACATGCACATGCGGTAAGACAGAAATTCATTCCATTTTAACAGCCTTGCCAAGTGCAGGTATTATCTGTGCTTACCAATGAGAAGTCGTTTTGGGTTCTTCTGTATTTTATGAAGAATTGCATTGTTATTGCCCGGCCTTGCTTTAAAGCAAGAATCAATAAAGATGGGTCCCTGGTGGACAGTACCTTTAAGATCAGCTTCTCTAGGAGGTTTTATTCGTCAATAGTGCAATTTGCGGTAAACTTGAACTGCCATTAGAAACGGATCCACCACAAAAAAAAAACAGGAAACAAAAAACAGATGAAAAAACAATCGAGCATATTAATGTACTTCCCTCTTACACAGCTTTTGCATAATGTACTGAATATGATAAACGTCACCAGACTTAGTATTGCTTTGCCAACCAATGTGTGCTTTTGTGTCCATTGGATCCCTCATCAAGAATACTTGCCCTACCTTGCTTTGAGGTATCAAAAAGACATCATGATGGGTCTCCCTGGTTAGCAGTATCCGTAAAATCAGCCCCAATATTTCGTCATCGAACGAAAGGCCTTTTACCCACTTACCCAGCTAGCCACCTGACGTCGTGCCGATGTCATAAGTTGTTGGCCGGATGTCGGCTTATCGCGGTTGGCTCGAGGTTAAAATGTCGCGCCAGCCCAACATCGTAACCACGTCATTTTGTGATACGTCAATTTCTGACAATGGCCCAACATCAAATCATGACATTGGACCAACATAAACATTATGATGTGGGCGCGAGGTTTAAAATGTCCGCTAGCCTAACATTGTCCCAACATCATTTTGTGATGTCGGGCAAATGTCAATTTCCGACAATGGCCAGAACACCAAATCCCTGACATAGGACAGATATCAAGATTCGGATTGTGGGCTCGACGTTAAAATGTCCGCCAGCCCAACATCGTCACCACGTCATTTGTGATACGTCAATTTCTGACAATGGCCCAACATCAACCTCATGACATTGGACCAACATAACATTATGATATGGGCGCGAGGTTAAAATGTCCACTAGCCCAACATTGTCACAACATCATTCTGTGATGTTAGGCCAATGTCAATTTCCGCCAATGGCCCAATATCAAATCCTGACGTTGGGCCAACATCAAATTCTGACGTTGCCCGACATTACAATGTCCGCCAGCCCGACATTAGCCCAACGTTATTTTTTATTGTTGGCCCAACATCAAATCTTGACGTTCGCCCGACGTTTGATGCTGGACAACATCAAAATTTGACAATGGCCAATGTCATTAATATGACATCTCCAATAAGAGGTCGACCTAATATAGCGCCGATGTTGGGACTGGTATCGATTTAAGAGGTCGCTACCCAGCTAGCCACCTGACGTTGTGCCAACATTGAGCCAATGTAAAAAGTCGTTTTAAGAAGACGTTGGGCCTACATTAAAAATCCGACGTCGCCGCGACGTAAAAATGTCCGCCAGCCCAACATCAGCGCGACGTTTTAGTTTTTTTAATGCTGGCCAAACGTCATTTTGCGATTTCGACCCAACATCAATTATTCAGTCAGTGGTCAGTCATGGTTGTGAAATTAATGTCGGGACAATGTTAGTAATGAGACAAGAATAGGAACATCTCAATTTTTACGTCAAACCGAAATCCTACGACGTCAGAATGGACAGCAGTGAATCAAGTCGGCTAATAGTCATTAAGTTGATGTTGAGCCGATGTCAATGATCCGACATGAATATGACATCTCAATGATGACGTCAATGCGATATACTGCCGATGTCAGAACTGACAGCAATGAAACAAGTCGGCAAATGATCATAAAAGTGATGTTGCGCCGATGTCAATAGTCGGACATGAATATGCCATCTCCAATATGACGTCGGGCTAATATCGCGCCGATGTCGGAAAAGATAGCAATTAAGGAGGTCGGTAAATGGTAGTAAAATTGATATCGGTCCGATGTTATTAATTAGACATGAATGTGATAAATATGTCAGGCTGATGTAAGAACTTGCAGCAATGAAACAACTCGGCAAATGGTCATTTAATTGATGTTGTGCCGAAGTCAATGATTAGACATGAATATGACATCTCAATTATGACGCCATAGCGATATCCTGCCGATGTCAGAACTGGCAGCAATGAAACAAGCCGGCAAATGGTCGCCAGTTCCGACATCGGTACAACATTGACCCAACGTCATATTTGAGATCTCTTATTCATGTCGGATTAATGACATCGGCACAACATCAGTTGAATGACAATTTGCCGACTTGTTTAATTGCTGTCAGTTCTGACATCGGCAGGATATCGCTTTGGCGTCATCATATAGAGATGTCATATTGAGGTCCAATTAATAACATTGGCCAGACATCAATTTCACAACCATGTACCGACCTCTTAAATTGCTACCAGATACAACATCATCACAATATCGGACTGACGTCATAGTAGAGATGTCATATTTATGTAGGAGTAATGACATCCGCCCGACATCTATTTCACAACCTTTTACCCACCTTTAAAATTTCGTAAAGTTCCGACATCTGTGCGGTATAGGCCCAAAGTCATATTTTGGATGTCATATTTATGTCTAATTAATAACTGTGACCCGACATCAATTTCACAGCATTTTACCGACCTCTTAAATTACTACCAGTTCCAACATCGGGGCGATAGAAGGCCGATTTTATATTTGAGATGTCATATTCATGTCGAATTATTGACAACGGCACAACATCCATTTAATGACTATTAAATGATTAGTTTCATTGGTGCCATTTATGACATCGGCAGGATATCGCTTTGGCGTCATAATTGAGATGTCATATGGATGTCCAATAAAACTCATTGGTCCGACATCAATGTTACAACCATTTACCGACCTCTTTAATTGCTACCAGTTCCAACATCGGCGCGATATTATCCCGACGTCATATTGGAGATGACATATTCATGTCAGAATATTGACATCGGCTGAACATCGATTTCATGACTATTTGCCGACTCGTGTCATTGCTGCCAATTCTGACATCGGCGCGATATCGGCTTGACGTCATATTTGTGATGTCATATTGATGTCCAATCATAGGCGCCGGAAGTGGGGGGGCAGGGGGGCGGCCGCCCCCCAATCCAAAAAGTGGGGGGGCAAAACGCGTTTTTGCCCCCCCAAAAAGCCCCCCCCCCTCAAAAAAAAGGAAGAAACAAAGAAAGAAAGAAAGAAAGAAAGAAAAAGGAAAAGAACAAATTAAATTTATCAGCCAATACTTGTTAATTCTAACGTTTAAAAACTGAGTATTAATCCATATAAAATTGTGATGTTGGATCATACAAATGTGGCATATGGTTTATGTTTTTATGCCCCAGATTGCATAATTGTAAGTATAAAAATGCAAAATCTTCCCCGTGGGTCTTGGTCTCGAAAATTTTGAAAGTACTTGGTCTCGAATTCGAAAATTTTCTACGGACACCCTCCCCCCCCCCCCCCCCCTCCCCCCCCCCCCCCCCCCCCCCCCACTGAGAGAGCTCTTCAACTTTGAAGGTACTTGGTCTCGGACACGAATATTTTGAAAGTATTTGGTCTCGGCTTCGAAAATTTTCTACGGACAACCCCCCCCCCCCCCCCCCCCCCCCCACTGAGAGAGGTTTTCAACTTTGAAGGTACTTGGTCTCGGTCTCGAAAATTTGGAAGGTACTTGGTCTCGGCTTGGATTTTTTTACAAAATAACCCCCCCCCCCCCCCCTTAAAAAAATCCTGTAAGTGTGGTCGGGCATGAGCCCCTAAACACATAAATCGTGAGCCCCCTTCGGGTTTTCCCCCCCCCCAATCCAAAACTGCTTCCGGCGCGCCTGTGTCCAATTAATAACATCCGTCCGACATCAATTCCACATTCAACCATTTACCGACCTCTTAAAATGATATATTCCGACATCGGTACAACATTGGCCCAACGTCATATTTGAGATGTCATATTCATGTTGGTTTATTGACATCGGCCCAACATTAATATTACAACCCTCTATCAAGCTCTTAAATTGGTACCAGTTTCGGCATTGGTGCGATTTTAGCGCGACGTTTTATTTGAGACGTATTTTTTTCGTCAACTTAATGACATCGGCACGATATTCAACTACAACCATTTTCCGACTTATTTCATTTCCAAAACCTCCAACTTAAATTCGACGTTGGCGTAATGTTGGCGCGACGTCTGTTTGCCGACCGCGATCTTGCCGAAAACCTGCCGACACCGGTCCGACGTCAGTTAGCTAGCTGGGTACTTATATTTTTGTTAACTTGCTTTGAGAATCTATACTGAATTGAATTTCGTTTAATCGATTACAAACATTAGTAATTTAAAAGTAAAAAAAAAGAAGTATTGCTATCGGGAAATTCATGATCGATTATAAGCGATCGTAAGTGAAATGAAAATTTTTGATTTTTGGAATTATTTATATTAAAAATATATACTTTTGTCATGTCCTTGTCCGAGGGGGAAGGGTGATGGGAGCTTGGGAGGGTGCGATCGCAGGTGGGTGTCCGCCCGTGCACGGTACGGGTGATTTTGCAATGTTTTTTTTTGTTTTTTGGGGGGGGGGGGGGGGGGCAAGCCCCCACCAGTACGCCAGTGTAAGAAAAAAACAAATCTTAAAATGTTCCACTATGCATTGAAAACGTATGTATAAAGCCCATACCTTATTCCTGGTGAAATCCATGCAAATATTCATAACAATTCTTGTTTTCTTAAAATTCAAGACATCACATCTGTTGTAGGCATTCCTAATCCCATTGTCTATTCCCCCTTTGATATTAAATGAACTTTTGTTTCTAATAGTGTAAAACATCTCAAAAAATTAGCACAAAGTGCTTGGTCTAATACTTTTTTTAAAGGTTGTACATGTTTCATGCAGAAAAAAACAACAGAGTAACGGAACAAGGTACGTACGCGTTTGGTCGCAAAGCAAGGCTGGGCAATAACTGTTCTTAGTAAAAAAATGTTACCCCAAAACGACATCACATGGTAAGCACGAATAAAACATGCACTTAGCAAGGCTGTAAAAAGGGGAATTGATATCTGTCTTTACAACATGTGCCAGTATTTGAAAAAGAGGTTAGTAATAAGGGAATTCGTAGTTAGCCCATGGAGCAACGGACGTAACCGGGTTAACGGAAGATTGTACCAAAATTTAGGCTTTACGCGTACGTTTACGGCACAGCCTGTGACGCACGCATTTAAAGTACAGGAGCTCTATGCAGAATTTCCGCGTGCGTGCGTGAATTCTCCTTGTGTTTCGTTACGTTTGAAAGACCTGACAAAAAAAACCCACCTTAATCCTAAAATATTTAAAATTGAATAAATATAACCATTCATTTTAATTTTCAAACTTGAAGCAGGCTAAATAAATTTTTTTAGAATAAAAATCACATCTTTGCCCGTTTTCAACACTTAAAAGAAAACAGTACACACAAATATACGTATGGGGCCTTTGCGATTTCAATAAAAGCCCAGATACGAACGTTGACATTAATAGAAAAAATAAATTAAAACAAATCAGTCTTATGTATATGAGATGTCCATTATGATTAATTCAGAAAAACATTTATGAGCCAAATTTCCCGTGAAAACACGTTTCAAATATGACAATAATTGCACTAAGGTCTATGGGACAACGGGCAATATCGATGTTTTTGGTACAGTGAATTTTCGTCTCAGAAATTGGCGCATGCGCAGTTTGTAACTACGAACTCCCTTATTATGCCATGTTGTATTTCAATTTGTCAACCTTATTTGGATTCATTGCAATTTCGATTTCTATTTAAGTGCACTTTGATATCTAATGTATCATTACATTGCACTACACTTCGTATTGGTCGTGTAAAATAGATTGTGTAAGTTGCCCCTTGACATGACAGGCCGTCCAGGATGCTATACAGGGTGGTCCCCCCAAAACGGAACGATGTACTTGCCATGATAAAGAAACATGGTGACTATAGGTTCACGGGATAGGGCATCTTTTACAAACAAAGTTGATAACCAAGAACAATCATTTTGGTCAAATAGTTCTTGTTTTAGGACGTCTTAAGTGAGACCATGTGAGGTTCCAATTTTTGTCAATTGTTGACCATGTCAGTGAGTGCCTGATAAATCGCACTTCCTACCCGTCATAGCATCCAACAACTATGCACATTCTCTTGACACACAGCTGAACGCACACTAACAATGGCACGTGTATTACTCAGATTTCTGCTCATAATTCATCTCACGGCCTTCCATTTTAAATGATTAGTTATGGTAAAGAGAGTACAGTTTTGGTCTAAATTTTAGTTACCTAAACCTGTACCATTATATTACAAACTAATATAGGTTTTCCCGCTCAATTTCGTGATTGTGACAATCAAATTGATAAAAAGAGCAAACGAATTCGCGCGATTTGCGATCGCCGTGTCAAAGCAGCATTCGAATTTATAAATAGTCAAAATCGCGTCTGAGCAAGTGAATTTGAACAAAGAGCATACCTTTTCATCAATGGTCATTCAAGATCGCACGTAGTTCACGCTGGCGCTACTGCACATTCGCGAATTCGAGTGCCCATTCACGAAACCGTATGTGTATGCATGAACTCGTTTGCACTCATTCGGAATTTGAAAGACCGATACCAACGATTACGCGGCAATGCGTGAATTTGAATGACCCTCAATGAATTCGATTGAAATAAGTGTAAAATTGAGCGGGAAAACCTATATTTATAACTCCACGATGCTCGAAAGGAATAAAAAAAATACAAACACCTAAGTAAATATCCTGTTATCATTCAAAAAGAGCCGTTACAACTCTAGAGGGCGCGCTCTCTAAAAGTAAAAATTCTTTTGTATAGCCGCGCCCTCTATACCAAAACCCAACTTTCTCTTTTACGGGCAACTTACACAATCTATTTCACACAAACAGTAGGAAGTGAAGTGCAATATAAGAATCAATAATCAATTACATCAAAGTGAACTTACATAGAAATCGAAAATGCAATAAATAACAATATTGACAGATGGAAAGACAATCAAAACCATTAATTATTTCTCCTTTTTTACTTACATGCACATGCGATAAGAAAGAAATTCATTCCCATTTTAACAGCCTTGCCAAGTGCAAGTATTATCTGTGCTTACCAATGAGAAGTCGTTTTGGGTTCTTCTGTCTTTTATGAAGAATTGGCATTGTTATTGCCCGGCCTTGCGTTAAAGCAAGAATCAAGATGGGTCCCTGGTGGACTTCTCTAGGAGGTTTATTCGTGTTGACAGTCCTAGCTCTTGCTTCCACGCCCTACCCAAGAGACCGTCGCTTGGCCGTAGAAACGGGGGATGTCGGCATGGAATCTCCATATCACTGTGATCAGTATCTGGAAAGAAGAACCGTCGATTGTTCTCCTAAAGTTGTGCTTACACAGGTGCCACAGGACTTATTTCTGGATGTTCAGATTCTTATAATAAGGGGAAATGAGTTACAAAGATTGAACAACACGTCGTTTGTGCGTTACACAAAGCTAACTGATATAGACGTCAGTGTCAACCGTATTTCGTTCATCGAACGAGAGGCCTTTTACCCACTTAAGTACCTAAAGTATCTTAATCTTCGTTTCAACAGACTTTTCGAAATACCCGCAATTGTGTCCTGTGGACACATTGATAAAAACATTCATATTGATCTGTATCGCAATTCCATTCGCCAGATCCAATCCCAGGATTTCTTTTGGAACTGTCAAGCTCTTACTCTGAACCTGGAATCTAACCCCATCGAAATGGTTGATGCCGATATCATTGCATCATTTCAAATCAGAGGTCTCGTTTTCGGAAATGTTCGAATCCCTGAACAGACGCTATTGAATATATCGATTGGAGTGTCACGATCCACTATCGAGGAGCTTCGCATCAAATACACATACATTGACAAAGTTCAACATGGATTTTTCGATAACCTTCGACACAAACCACTGTCTTTATTAAGTTTCTTAAGTACACCCATTCAACTCTATGATAAGGTATTTGCCAATCTGACTGACCCCTGCTGGAAAGTTCACACTCATTCACAGTGTGAATCACAGTGTGAATCACACTGTGGTTCACAGTGTGAATCACAGAGCGCTTCACACTGTGTATTTCGGGCGTTTTCACAGCGTGGTCGCTCGTTCCACAGTGTGAATCACAGTGTGGTTCACAGTGTGAATCACAGTGTGGTTCACAGTTTGAATCACAGTGTGGTTCACAGTGTGAATCACAGTGTGGTTCACAGTGTGAATCACACTGTGAACCACTGTGTGGACACACTGTGGAACGATGCGGCCACACTGTGAAAACGCCCGAAATACACAGTGTGAAGGCATTTTCACAGCGTGGCCGCGTCGTTCCACAGTGTGAATCACAGTGTGAATCACAGTGTGGTTCACAGTGTGAATCACAGTGAGGTTCACAGTGTGGTTCACAGTGTGAATCAGTGTGGTTCACAGTGTGAATCACAGTGTGGTTCACAGTGTGAATCAGTGTGGTTCACAGTGTGATTCACAGTGTGGTTCACAATGTGAATCACAGTGTGGTTCACAGTGTGGTTCACAGTGTGAATCAGTGTGGTACGACACGGCCACGCTGTGAAAACGCCCGAAATACACAGTGTGAAGCGCACTGTGATTCACAATGTGAACCAGTGTGATTCACAATGTGAACCAGTGTGATTCACACTGTGAATAACCGGAGATTCACATTGTGACCACACTCTGAAACACACTGTGGTTCACAGTGTGAACCACACTGTGAAACGGTGTGACCACATTGTGAAAACGCCCGAAATACACAGTGTGGAGCGCACTGTGATTCACAATGTGAACCAGTGTGATTCACACTGAATAACCGGAGATTCACATTGTGAAAATGCCAACATTTATCATTGTGAAAACCTCACACTGTAAAAGGCCCACCACATTGAAACTGTTTACTGTGTGGACATTCAATGTGACACATTATACTGTGTGACATTGCCATATTTGGAAATTAAATTATTTGTTTAATTCTACAATGTTAAATCTGTCAAACTATGAAAGTGTAGTCTGGTAAATCATAGTACATAATATGAAGAAGAAAAGGTTGATAATCATTGTCTGCTTGTGAAACTCAACTTTAATAGATATTTACCCTCAAAACGATACAAAACATAAATAACTATATCCGCTACCTAAAAAACAAAACAGTAAAAGAATAATAAAGAACATGCTTAATATTATAATTGTTCATAAAACCAATACGGGGTTTCTTTAACATTCACTCATTACGTTTTCTGTGTCCAAAGTATTGATTTTGGTTTTAGAAAAAAACACTAAATTGTCATTTTGTCTGCATCAGCATTTCAAATCTAAATGGGTCTATTTGTGTATTTATACAGTTTATATTAAAGAAATTAATGAATTGTCATTCTGTCTGCATCGAGTCACATTGATTGATTTATCTGCGTCTATCAATGTCCATATCAACTAGCTTATCTGATCTATCTTAATCTATATTCCAATGGTCATAATGAATAAATTATTAGATGCTTAAATTCAAGGTTAAACAAATCAATGACCATTGTGGGTGTGTGTGTGAATCCCACTTGTAAATATTTCTGTATAAATAATCTCTTAGCTACGCTGGCTCGCGTCTTTCTCTAGATGATAGTCTAACACGATTATCAGGCCGTGAATCAAGGTCATGGTCACCGGGCAAGTCACTGTCGTGCTCCCCAAGCCGCGAACGCGAATCACCTGTAGCCATCACCGGGCGAACTTGTGTTACCATGGTGGTGTATCTCAAACGAACGCTCATCGAGATGCCTGATAACTGTTGCCTTCTTCCAGTGATCATCTCTCGAGTCGGTTGCATGCAAACAGTATCTTGCTCTTGAGTCATTATGTCTTCCTGTCATAGTAGAAAGACTGTCTCTGCTGGTTAAAGTTCAACCGTTGCATCTCATGCTTTAGTCTCTTGGGAAGAGACTGTGCTGCATGAGCCATCGGGATAAAAAAAAGGCCGCTCTTAAGACTTCTGCCTCGAATAATGTTGGTGACGGAAACACCCCTCGGACTCAGCCATGATCGCTCCATAGACCCCCATTTTCAAGTTGGTTGAGGCACACCCCCACTACTTAGAACCCCATTTAGAAGTCGGCCAAGGCACACCTCCGCTCTTTAGACCCCTGTTCAGCCTTGCCCCTGTTTATTTCTCTCATCTCTGTGGAGTTCGCTTCTGGCAATCTTCCCATAGCGTATTCTATCAAGAAAAAAATACAAATAAATGAGAAAAACAAATGTTAATAGTTAAATGCTAGCATGAACTTGTAATCATTAAAATGATAGGATGATGAATACAAAATATTTCCAAAGCTGCTGATCCAATCTATAATACCTGAAAAGATACGACAAGTGTGCTAGTCCTGTAAATATCCCTATGGCCTAATGTTCATTAGTCCAATGTTTTTTTTTTTATATTCCATGTTCTAAATGGTTTATAGGAAAAAAGGTGGCAATTGAGCAATCTTTTGTATAAACATTATAAAAATAGTTAGCTATTTCGCATATTTATGTAATAAGATCACAGGACCTAATTAAAAACATTTATTTAGGGTGTTTTGGGGTAAGGAATTCATTTCCGGTGCTCATTTCACAACACCCTGAAATCCAAGATGGGTGCACCTCATTGGCATATACATGAACATGAACATTATTGTTTTCTTTTGTTGCTAAAGCCATTAATAAGCAAAAAGTACAGGGTATTTTTTGTCAATCATATTGTACAGTGTGTCTCAAAAATAATGGTACAGTAGGAAAATATTTCTTTAACTTCTAATGAATACAGCATATTTCGGCACTTATTCCATAGTTGATGACTTGTAAACTAAGTCCGCAGAAAAAAAATTCCATGAAAATAAACACAGTAGTGATATTAGGCAAATTTTCTGATGCTTGATCTCAATTAGCAGCCAGTTTAAGCCCAAAATCAGCAGCGTGATTGCCACTTCGTCGGCTTACGTCAAACTAGAGAATTTAGTGTGGCGTCGTATACAGAAACTATGGGGCGAAGTTCTTTAGATGAGGTCACAGTCACACCAATAGAGGGCAGCATAATAAATGTTGGTGATTTAAAAGGGGGTTCCCAGGACAATTACATATTTACTAATTATCCCCAAATTGATTGATTTCATGGGAAATGACTGCCAAATCCTTTTTCTTGAGGAAAATTGCATATATATCATTATACATCATAGAGAGCCGAATTGTGCAAATTAGGCCAACTATTAGAGTCATGAGATATGGTCGTTTGTACTCTAGCCATTCTGCATTTTGTATTACACCATAATAATTAATAAGTGAGAATGTCCATTGCCATTTTCAGTAACATAAATCCAAGATGGCCGCCTTTGGCTTTTGTAAGGAGAGAATGTTTTTAGTCCGTTTGAATGCACATTTATTTCATGAATGTATTTTTTATTTACTGTTCAAAACAAACTGAATTGTGAGTCCAGTATTCTAGTTGCTTATGGTATTTCAATGATTAAGTCAAATAAAGATATCCCGATCCTATAAACCAACAAAGGAACACATTTATTCTAGCTCGACTAATTTCCGGAGCGGCCATCTTGGATTTATTTGGGTTTTTCCATTTCAATGCACTGATAGCTGATACAACCGATATAAGTACCTGTTTAAGAGTCTTTCATTCCTGTTTGGCTAGCTCTCCTAAACTCGAGATGTCTTTGAAGCAGCTGTAGCAAGAGCTGAAAATAGAACAATGAAAAGAGGTTAATATATTGCCTTCCTTTTATTTGTATTTTGAATATTACTATTAGTGTTATAAGTTTAGAGATGCACTAACACATTGACGAACATCCTTGTGAATGGGCTTACGAAAGCAATTTGTCATCAATTTGCAATGATCACAACCCCTGATCCAAGTTTTAAGAAAGAAGAAGATTCTGAAGAATCAGAAAGACATAGTAGTTTAGGGTAATTTACGATAGAATACTGAGTACAGTACTATAATTTCAATTTACAATAATTTCTTCCCATTTTCTGGTGGCCCTGAAAAAAAATGTCCTGGCCCAAAATGTGATTTCATGAACAAATTTTGCACTTTTCAAAATATCACTAATTCATGGTCAAATCTGTGAAGTCCTACAGATAACATTGAAGAAAAACAAGAATTTTTAGACTTAGTCAATGAGAGGTTGAAAATCTCCTTGACAATCAGGCCACCAAAATATGACTCCTGCAATTTTACTGTGTTACTGTGTGTCAAGTCATGCTACTTATCACTGTTCCCCCACCACCTAACTTAGTCAATGGCTCAATGCAGTACTACTTACATGTATACCATCTCTATAGCAAATTACAAACTTACCAATGATGCCATTTTGTTGACTGTTGTCAGGTTGGTGCCAAGACTCAGTCCGCATCTCAGCTGTCAACGTGACATCATCTGCTTTGAATGAGCTGCCGAATGGCTTGGCTCCCAACATTGTCAGTGCTTGTTGTCATAATGTCTCTGAACCCCAAATCTAAATTTTAAGACAAAAGAGGAAACAGCATCAGAAACAAGTACACTACTAGTATGGATACGGACTTTTAGAATTGATTTAATACTCAGTACATGTAACTCACTTACTCATGTGGTGCAGGAAGTAAGCGGGGAATACATGGCCATGATGGCAGTCCTTCAGATAGCAGCGACACTTTTGAGATGGATCATTTACTGACAAATCCTATATTGCAGATTTCTCTACATTTCCAACATTTTAGGAAGATAATTTCTAGGGCCAGTTATGTTTGATTTTGCCAAATTTATTTTTAAATTCAGAATTTTGCGTGTAAATTTTATAACTTTTTCTGTACCGGGTCGTCATTAAGGCTGTTGACGAGTCCCGGGTACCCGGGTCCCGCCGAAAAATGTCGAGTCCCGGGCGCAAAAATCGATACTCGATATCCCGAAAAAAAAGCAAAAAATCAATTTACGAATTTGCTGTATTTTATAAGATGATTTATTGTCATAAATGCGCTGCATTTTTGTCACTTGAATGAACATGTTTCCCAGCGGCGTGACATGCCTATAGCGAAATCAACAAATTGATAAATTTCGGGGTACCCCGGGACTCGGCCGAAAAATTATCGCGAGTCCCGGGTAGTAAATATACCCGAAATCGACAGCCTTAGTCGTCATAGATGCCATAGCCCAAAGTTCATGTATTGCAGATCCTGTGTACAAAACAATTTAGCATTGCTCTGGTCGCTTGTGCGTGTCTAGATCGACAAATCTATCGCTTTCATGGCCTCTTTGACATTATTATTGTCATTTTCACTGTCGGCATTCTAGCGATAGACCGTATAGACGCTAGCCATTCACTCTGCCGTGCGGGCCTTGTCACCAGTAAAAGTTACCTACGGAAAATCATTGACTTCGACTAGAAAAACAACATATTTTAAGGCGATTTGGGAGATTTTACAACGATTTTCCATCACTATTCTTCGATATTTCGCCATTCAAACTGCCGCTAACGTACACAGATGCAATAATTACGTCATCACACCTGGACCGATCCATTAAGTTGACACAGGGGTGCAAGCGCGCAGTGCACAAGCGAGTTGCAAAGAGGTTATAATTAACCGTTCAGTACGGTACAAGTACAGTGCTACCGTACTGAACGGATAATAACCTCTTTGTAAAATCGTTGTAAAATCTCCCAAATCGCCGTAATTATAAAATGACATGTATAGCGACACACGAGATCGGTGAGTTGAAGTACATTATAGTAGCCCTAGTATTGATAGGCTACACATTTCGCGCAAAGTACGAAAATATGTGCTTTTTTTAGTCGAAGTCAAATGATTTTCCGTAAGTAACTTTTACTGTGACAAGGCCCGCACGGCAGAGTGCGCTAGAATGCCGACACGCTAGAATGCCGACAGTGAAAAATGACAATAATAATGTCAAAGAGGCCATGAAAGCGATAGATTTGTCGATCTAGTGCGTGTCATGCCTACATTGCTACAAATGTATACATTCGTATTGTTCAATATTCCATCTTCATTCTCATGCACACTCGATTAAAATCTACAAATCTAGCGCTTTTATGGCCTCTTTCACAATATTACTGAAACATTTTATTGTCGGCCTGTTCTACATGTTCTAGCGCTAGACGCTATGAGTATGAGTATGATTGCCGCCCGCCGTGCGAGCAGATAACATCCTCATTGACAACCATTTGTCGATTACGTTACTGCGTGGTCTGTCCATCCGCAATCGTAAATACAGACTACAAAATTAGCCCCAAAAACAAAATTTCAATGTATTGACTACCAGTAACCACTGGCGTAAAGCTGTTCGGAAAGCACAATGCATTGGGGGGGTCGAGCAATTGTTCACAAACCGTTTGTGAACAATTGCTCGACCCCCCAATGGCAATGCATTGTGTTTTCCGGACAGATTTACGCCAGTGGCCAGTAACCATCATGACCATGCACGGTAACTGACATTATTTCTATAATCGACAAATGGTTGACGACGATGGTGTTATTGGCTCACACCGCAGGGGGAAATCGGAGCGTCTAGCGCTATAAAAACCGACAGAAGAATATTTCAGTTACATATATCAACGACAACAATGAGGCCATGAAAGCGTTAGATTTGTCGATCTCGTACTACACTCACATTCACAATCACATTGAGCCAATTAGCTTATATTATTCATAGTCAGTAGATCTCAATCTATAACATTAAATCATACAGAAAGTCAGACAAATTAATGGCTCACCAATCCTCGCCAGTCGCCAGCATAAGTGCCAAAATCAAACACATTCACCACCTTGGACCGGCTCGCCTGGCGTATCGGAATTCGGATACGGTCGACGAACAGAACTAATTACAAATACAATAAAAACTCAATAATGTAGTAACTGGATCGCTAGTTCGGAACACAACTCAAATTCAAACAAAGGTCGAGACGATAGCTGTAGATATACGATCAGGAGCCAGCTTCTGTCATTTTATTTTTAAAATGCAATTCGAAGAGTTTACCGACCGCCCGCATACATGTGAATGGGTCACGTGATATGGGTGCGCGCCGCGACAACAACTCGGCCAAGGGCTATCTCGTCCCTTACGAGTTGATTAGCGGTCTGCTCTTGTATTGACCTAGGACAACTCGGGCAACAATTTAACAATGTAATTTTTAGCATTTCAAATAATAATAAAAAAATAAAAAAATTAAAAAAAATAAATAGGAAGAACAGGTCTTCACTAGATCATTATTTGGGCGTTGGGGGTATATGTCGAGCTAGCCTCTTGCCCGAGTAAGCTGCTGACTGAGTTGCTATGATGTCATACAAATCAATGCAGCTCTTTATATTTTTTCTCGAACCCCCCCCCCCCCCCCCCCAATAGTACTCCATAGAGCTGTATTTAATAAAGCTTTCTTATATATCATACAGCTCTCGTCCTTATAGTAAAGGATGTCTAGTCGTGCCCGTGCATGGACTATTAACGCATGGAACGTTGTTACAATCAAGGAGGCATAGAACTAGATCTATATTAGGGCATAGGCTAACGCCGCGTACCCATGACCCCATGAGGGGTAATTGAGGGGTTCAATATCCCCCCTTCATAAAAAAGGGCTGTTTTGGGGGGTTCAACCCCCCCCCCCCCCCTCCTACAAAATTTAAGTGGTCAGTCGAGGCCACTTCTTAGTGGTCTTGAACATCAGTGGCGTAGCGCACACAAATTATTGGGGGGGGGGGGGGCACACCTTATGTATTTCTTTTTTTCCTTCAAAAAATGTCCCCATATGTTTTCTATTGTATTTTCCAAATTATTGGGGGGCACGTGCCCCCCCGTGCCCCCCCCCCCCCCCCCCCCCCCCGTCGCCACTGTTGACCATCATAACAAACATCTCAATCGGCCCCCGAAAACAACGGATCTTGGTCTTGGCCTCAACCATTTTTGAGGATCTCGGAATTCGGCTTCGAACAAATCTTCACCGACATCTGGCCCTCTCTAAACAAATTGACGGACACCCCCCCCCCCCCCCCTCTCTCGATAGTTCTTCACCGACACCCCTCCCCCTCCCCCTTGAACAAATCCTAGGTATGCCACTGTTTTAGGGTACTAGCCTCGATAAAATCATACCGCTTACGAGTCAAACATTGGTTTCTGTTTGTAATATAATATTGAACCATCGATTAAAATATATTAAAATCGTGAAATAGTATAATGATTACAATAAAACAATAATATGGACATAATTATTTGTTGTGTCTAGCTATTCAGGTCAAACCTGTGTCCACCAAGGGGAGACAGATTCATTCCATTGTTAATACAATGTATCTGCGCAATTTGAAATATATTGTTCACACTGTGAAATACTTTCCACAAGGTGAATTATATTTTTCACAATGTGAAATAGTTTTTACAGAGTGGCCACACAGTGAATTCTTCTGTTCACACTGTGAAATACTTTCCACAAGGTGAATTATATTTTTCACAATGTGAAATATTTTTGTACAGAGTGGCCACACTGTGAATTCTTCTGTTTACACTGTGAAATCTGTGTCGCAAGGTATTCACACTGTGAAAATCTGGTTTTCATAGTGTGGAATAAATTTCACAATGTGGCCACAGTGTGAAAACACATTTCACAATGTGGAAAACACATTTCACATTGTGAAATCAAATTTCACAATGTGAACACAGTGTGGTTTACCACAGTGTGGCTGTGTCCACACTGTGAAAACATTTCATTCACAGTGTGAAATGTGTTTTCACAGTATGAAATGTGTTTTCACAGTGTGAAATGCAGCCAAATAGCAGAGGAATAAAAACACGTCTAGTTTATTATCAACGCCCTATAGCGCCCTCTAGCGTTCTAGCATTGATGTTGATAATGTGTGGAATATGCACGTCGTGATTACCGGTGGCCTGAAACACAAAATGGGATTCCTGCCGACACAATGTTATGGTAAGTTAGCAATAATCAATGTATCATTTCGTTCATTTTCTGACCAAATATGATGTATTTGTGCAAAGTTTGCTGCTTCAAAGAAGGGGTTATTGAAAAAAAAAATTATTTTGCATGCCCTCAAACTTTGCTGGATCCTGACCCATATTAAATATGGATTAAATAAATTTTATGTGCACTGGAAAGCCAATATTGTGGCGCAAATTTTGACACCAAATTCATTTGGGCTCAAAAATAAAACTATGTGTCAAATTTTGAGTCAAAGTTGGTGCTTAATCCGAAAAATTATTAGAATGAGCTACGAAAGCTGTATGCTGTGTCACGTGACCTTCGCATAAGCGTGAAATTTCGTCCTGCATTCGCGGAGCTAGACTTGTTTTGGAGATTCGATGTTGCCCCACCTATTGAAATTGGTGATGGATATTTGATTTGTTTGTTCTAAACTCGTCTTGACTGTCTCTGCGCTTAGAAAATATTGAATTTGTCGACATCGACATCCATTGTTTAACCCATACCACGGCATGATTATAGATATATATATATTGGCCTAGGTCGGCATTTTTCTAAGTTTGTGACTTGTGTGAATGAGTGTGAGAGACAGTCAGTGTCAGTGAGTATTACTGTATACACAATTGAAGTTTACTTTTCTTGTTGTTTGTACTATTCTAGTATTGTACTTGTAGTTTGTAGTTGTAGTTGTAAAACAAAGTCTAGGCTGTCTGAATTTTATTCATGATCTGTGATGGCTGCTTTACATTTTATCTTGCTCAATCCGTACTGTTCCCATACTATAAATGTGTGGGATAATTGAGTGGTTGGTGTAGATTGCGTATGATTTGTAATGCGTGTTCACACAACATATCACCATTTTTATTTTAGTTACGAGGAAGCAAAGTTGAAGACAATAAACACAAGAGAAAGTAAGGTTCCCTTTTCGTATGTTTAATGGGTTATAAATAAATACATGTGTGCCGTTGCAACGGGATGAGAATATGCATGAATAAACGAGATTAGATATTGCACGAAGATACATTAAAATAAGCCTGACAATAAATAATCGCTTACAGTAATTGTTTGCTGAAGTCCGAAAAGTGCGGGTTTGATGAACGAAGGAAGGGGCTGCACGCGATGATGATGCGGAGACTTGGAAAGCGGAAACGCGACTTCGATGACGGGGTTGAAGAACCGCGAAGTGCGCGATGACGACGCTGATGAAGAAGTTGACCCTCGTGGGTCGCGGTCGAGACGAGAAACGAAGAAGATGATGCGGCGGTTGACGCGGAGACGGTGAGTCGCTCTACGGGTCGATGCCAAGGAAAGGTGAATACAGGAATCAGAGTCGTGCCGAAGGAACAGTGAATCGTCCATTGTCGTAGGCCGACTAAGAAGATGCGTGAGCAGACCAGCTACGGTGAGTCGAGCTGTGAGGTGAGTACGCCAGAACTGCCCGGTGCGTATCGTGACGTGGAAGCTCCCAGTGGTGAATCAGTGGCACAAGACGGCGGTGATTATAACGTACCACTAGAAACTATCCAGTCCGCTAGGGGCGGCGTGAAAGGTGCTGTGACATGATGGAGATTCATGCCACAGAAGGGTCTCGACGGCGGAGAGAGAAAACTAGAGTTGATGTTGACTCAACGAGAGATGGTGATCGGAGTGAAGAAACTGGTGAAAGGCACGTGGAGTTAAAAAGCGCGGCTGGCGAAATGGTGATGCGTGATTGGTTGAATGGGCGCACACGCGAAGAAAACATGAATATGGTATGAGCCACGTGGTGGAAAATAACTGGAAAAGTACCGAGAGTAATAAACTGGAAATAACTGGATCGGCAAAAGCAGGTCGGGGTGAAGCAACATGTATGAGCGAAGTATGGGTCGCGCTACAAATGCATGATCATGATGATGCAAAATCATTGCACAAAATTTAAAGGAAATGTTGTCTAGACTAATTAATAATGAGACAAGCCATTTTTGTTTTCTTCATTTTCTGATCGGAATATTCTGACTCGACATACGTGTCTTTAAATTTGGCTCTGCTGTTAAAATACTGACGGTGCATACAATGCTCAGATTCATGCTATGTCTAGAATTCTTGCGGAATGTTGATTGTTTTGTTTTTCTTCCCTCTTTCTTCTCTAGCTGTGGCCCGACATTCAGTATCGGTTCGGTGGATGGGGATGTGATCATGTTGTCACAGGATCGGTCACCCTCACCTTACTCCCTGACGACAGCGGCGCTCCTGATGCGATTGCGATGCTCCCGCCGGCGTCTGCGGTGGCCCACGCTACAGACATACTGCTGAGCTGATGGGACGGCCAGATCTCCCGGGGTCCTGGTCCGCTGGTGATAGGTGCTTGCTGGCGACCGGCTCGCGGATTAAATTACTGTACTAACTGGTATGTACAAACTAAACTGCGATACTACACATCGATGTAACGGTGATATACGACGAAACACTAGATAACAGCATGCAAACGATACTATAAACTGTACTGAAGACTGTCTGGGTTTCAACTCACTAAACAATACATCACCCAGGCAGGCCTTATATACCCTTCCCAAGGCCATTTAGCAGGCCTGACATACCGCCCTTTCTGGGCAACTATTAATAGACTTTGAGAAAACATTTAAATCATTGATATTGACAATGATATTGATGCTGTAGTTCTGTATAGGGACAAAAAGTGTGAACAAATCATACAACATTCAAGAATAAGGACATGAATTCAGCCTAAGTTGGGAGTGATGAAGTACGTTTCAATGGTGAGATCTTCATTAAAGTTTGGATGATAAACATCAAGAGCGGCTTAATCAGTGGCGAGGTGAGGGATCTCATCGGAGTCGCTGAAGGACGCACTACTATTTGCAACATCATCGTAGGCCAGATGTCGGATGTCAGCGACGTGGAAGGGGAGGAGAGCGTCGTCATCCAGGCAGTCATCTTCGAGAAGATGGATGTGGCAAGCGTCTTTGTGGGCGACATCACGCTTCGCGACAACAACATCAGGAAATGGACTCTGTTGTCAGTGTACTTATCTTCGGTATGCTGGTAAAGTCTTACTTCAGGAAGACCATGAGAAACTGAATGTCAGTGCAAAGTTGCAGATTTCTAGTGCACAGTAGAAACACTACTTGTTTTAGCACATTCATGGAGTTGGGACACATTGTGATTTGAGAAAATGTGTAACACTGAAATGAAAACATGGACACATACTTCACCTTTTTAGAAAATAGGACTAAGCTGAAATTAGACTAAACATTTAAAAGAAAATAACAATTCTTAGTTCAGATAATTATTTTGTCTGTATTGTGAAATGAACAGTTCAATGAACTTTGATTCACAAGAAGGAACATTTTAATTCCAGTTAAATCGCTGAGATATTGAGCTGAACTTGGACTTTGAACAGTTTGATTCATTTCATGCAAGCAATCTCAGCTCAGAAAGACAGTTGTTGTGAAAGGCAACTACATGTAAGTATGTGATTACATGTATGTATATAGATCTACAAGTTTGTCAGTTAGCTTCTACTCAGCGGTGAGTATAGATCTATATGACTTTGAACACCGTCCTACAGTATGACATTTTGTAATGTACTGAAATCAATGTTTCTGTATTAGGGCTGAAATTATGTACCTTTACCTATACATGTACTCTTTCAGGAACAAAGTTTATATTTTATTTCAGGGCTCCCTTTTGAATTTTATGAAAGTTTTTGTGGGCTACTTTTCCAACTTTCGGGGGGCTTCAAATTTCTGGGGCTATTTCTTTTCTAATATCGGGGACTACTAAGGGCTTGCCACTCACACTGGCCCACTAGCCTGGGGCCAGTAAATTGCACCTTGGGCCAGCAACAATTTATAAAATTCAATATTTTGGTGGCCTGAGGGGGCAAGCAGATTTTCAACATGACATGGACAAAATTAGGCAATTTGTGGCTTGATCAGGAAGAGTGATATTTGAATAGTAAAAAGATTACGAAGTAAATGTTTGGGGCCAGTGAATATTTTAATCGAGCGATCAGAAATAGGGAAAAAATCATTTGACTGGAAAAAAAGGCAAAAAGATGAGTGTGGAGCCCTTGGCTACTATTTACATGTACATTGTAGCTCTAATGGTGTAAGTGATTATCGGATCTGCATTCATTGTTCGATCATGATCCATATTGATCATGCAGAAAAATAGGTGGATTTTGTTTTCTTTATCTTTTCCCCCTGTAATTATTTGTTACATGTTAATCTGAGGTCAATGACTCTTGTGTACCTGTTAACCCATTCCCTACGAGTTTATGGAATCCCCATAGACTTTGTATACAACCCACTCGGTTTCCGTGGTCAAGGGGTTAAAACAGTGTACAGTATTATTACCTTAAATGCAATCCAGTGATTGATCAGATAAGTTAGCATGTTTCATACTTACAAGTTGCTTTACAAGTTGAGTGAAAATTGTACTTTTATCATCCAACAGTGCACTTGTCAAATGATAATTTGTAATGTATGGTAAATATGTTATTCCATGTTTACATCTAGTCCATGCCTTAGCTTGTTGCATGTACAAGTACACATTGTACATAGGTGTGTAATTAGATTCATGGATTCATTTATGTCAAGGTTGTTATCAATTAGACAGGGATCAACACTCACACTGACACTCACACAAAATTGCACTTTGGGCCAGCAAGTAATATTTTTGTGGCCCGATCGGACAAGCAGATTGATTACTCATTAAATAACATTGTTGGGGCAAGTAATTTTTCTTTCAGACCACAGAATAGGAGAATAAGTTATTTACTTATTTTACTGGCCCAATTAGGCCACTGAGAAAAAAAAGTTGACTGTGGAGCCCTGAATTAGAGATATTTTTTTGTATCTAGTAAGATGATAAATTGCTTTTCACAAATGTGTCATAAACAGTTACTTTATACCCTCATGGCATTTTACACTTATTTAATCATGGAGAAAGCTTTTCTATGATCGTATAGACTAAATGTTATATAATTGAATCCTTAAATGCCTTTTTACAAACAGTATATTCTTGCCATCTGAACATCTTATTATTGTGATATCTTTGTATCAATGGCACACTTGCTATTATTATTAACAGATGTCTACTGCATGTTTATTTTCATATTAACACGTTTCATTAAAAAAAATCAAATGATTTCCTTGTTTCCAAGTGTTACAATTACATGTATGTGTATGTGTGTCATGTGTTGTTGTGTAGGTGCATTTGCATGTGTGTGTATGTATAATAATAATTTAATAATATAAACAAATATTAAATCTAAACAAAATTACAAAAAAGTATTGATGTATGTATACTTACATTATGTATGCATGTTTGTATGTATGTATATATGTATGTACTTTGTATTATGTATACATTGTATGTCTGTATGTATGTATGTGTGTGATGTATGTGTGTGTGTGTGTGTGTGTGTGTATGTATGTATGTATGTTTATGTGAGTGATTGTTTTTGTTTTGAACATAGCAGATATTTGTGTTGCACTCTTTGTGATGTATGCAATGTTTATGACGAGATATACATGTATGATGTAATAATATTGTTTCAGTAAAACTAAAAGGGGGGATTTAATTTCCAGATTTCTTGTTTTTACCAATCATTTAGTGTTCCTTATCAGTACCTAAAAGTATATAAAAATTGCCACCTACTAGTCAAATGTTACAAACTTTGAACATGAAATGTGTAAATATCTACAAAATGTATCCCTAATAAATGCCATAAATCCTAAGCACGCTCACACATACTGGATACATAAATCACTACTCAACATTTTTTCCCACACTTGGAATACAGTACGTGGGACTGCAGTGATCATATCCTGACTGAATTTCGTTCATAAACATGTATATGAAAGTTGTTATTGTTTGTTAGATATCCTTACAAATGTTTATCTAAGGTCATTTCATCCGTTTTTACCGTAAAACTACAAATAATTATGACTGTATATTAAATAAGTTACACTTTGATAGTTATTTTGCGCTAGCAGAATACGCCCCAGTCCGAAGGGAATGACGTAATTCCTCTCGGCCGCTGACTGACCAGTCACAGAGCAGGATATCGTCTCTTCTCAACGGTCGTGTTTTGATGAGTTTTTGACATTGTAGTTGTGTTAGATTTTGCTGGATCCTGACCCATATTAAAACGTTTACACCCCCATGTTTATATTTTCGGAAAGAAGAATAAATTGCGATTATATACGTTAGACTTTCATTTGGGCTCAAAAATAAAACTATGTGTCAAATTCGAGTTGTTTTCAAAGTTTTTGTCTTTTTAAAAAAACACATTTTTAACGTGGAAATTGAATTATTTACAGGATTCGTATAATAAATATACTTAAATATTCAATAACTCCAGATATTTACTATGATATTGCAAAAAACAGAGCGCAAAAAAGTGATAAAATAAAGGAGATATCGTCGTTTGAAAAAGTGCCTTTTCGGAGAGCTCTACGGTAGGGGTCAACCCGGCCAAATACGCTGTATTAATGAAATCCCCGCTACAGTACAGGGCCGATCTTCCTCTGCCGGTAGGCTGAATGTGGTTTCACACTGTGTTTCACTCTGTGAATGAGTGTGAACTTTCCAGCAGGGACGTAACCACACTTGAACTGCGAGCGGCCTTACTCGGGGACATAAGGCCGGAGTATTTTGATGGAATGACAGAACTACGCACCCTTATTTTAGATGACAATCCAATATATCTTGTGAATCCAAATAACTCACTCTGGAGAATCGATCTACATGTGTTGTCTCTTACCGGAACCTTCCTAACTTCTATTGGTGAATTTACGTTCCGAGGACTTCATAATCTAACCAGATTGTACCTAGATGATTCAAAGGGATATCTTGGATTTGTAAAAATTTCCAATTTGCCAAGTCTAGAGCTGTTGAGTATTTCTTTCTTGAATTTGAAGATTTTAAGTTTGGACACCAAACAATTGATCATATTGCACTTTGATGGAAGTACAGTTAATACAATATCTTCTTTTGAACATGCAACGTCACTTGAAATCATTAACATGAATGGAACCCAGGTCAGTCACCCATCATCTTCTATGTTCACGTCTCTACCAAAACTGACTCAACTGGTTTTAAATGATAATATTGATGGTTACGTGGATTTGTATGAATTTATAAATATTTCAACATTGGAATGTCTGGAACTCAGAAGGAACGGTTTAGAGCAGCTATCTCCAGGCATGTTCCAGGGATTGGTGTCTTTGAAAACGCTAGATTTGAGGGGAAATCGATTAACCCGGATTTCCTTTATGATGATGGATTTGATAGTGTTGGAAAACCTCTACATTGACTCTAACAGAATAAGTTACCTAGAAACCGACATATTTCAGTACACAACCAATTTAACTTACGTATCTATCAGTGACAACCATCTTGTAACTCTTAACAGAAGTACCTTTGATCCGGTTCTCTCTTCATTACGTGCAATTGACCTTTCAAAGAATCAGTGGGTCTGTGACTGCGAAATCAGCTTGTTGATCTCGTCGTTTGCTGACAAAATTGTGAATGAACAGGAAACGATATGTTCGTCCGAATCTCCAATAGAAAGATTACGAATGAAGCCGCTGACTTGGTTCCGCCCCGAAGAAGACTGCAGTCAAAATATCGCTTTATATTCCCTAATTTGTGCAGGAGTGTTATGTTTTTTGTTCATACTTGGGATTATTTACGTCCAGGGGCGTAGACAACGGGGGGATGAGGGGGATGCATCCCCCCCACCTCACAAGGTGGGGGGGATGACGTGTACAATCATCCCCCCCAGGTTTTAGGGAATTATATATTTTGTTATGTATGTATCTGTATACGAGTGGGAAAGAAAACATTATTTGTATGATCTAAGACTTGTTAATTATAACGTTAACAAAGTAATTTATACATCCATTTTCAATTTTCGCTGCGCGCTTCGCGCGCGAACAGAATATCTCCGTTTGTTGTGTAACTTGTGTATGGTCTTGGGTGAGTTTTTTTTCTGTATACCGGGTCACGTAGTTCCAGTGTAGGCTGGTATTGCTCTGGCTGCTTGTGTGACGTGCACCAAATTGCACCATTTCAAGTATATTATATAAATGCAAAATCTTCTCCGTGGGAGGGGGATACCCCTTCCCAAACCCTCCTTATTTGGCTCTGCCCCAGCCCTCGGTAGCTTCGCCCCTCGGGACTCATTCTTGGGAATAGGCTAAGTTGTTAGATCATACATAATGTGGCGTATGGTGATGTTGGAACTGTGTATGACGCTAAATATAAATACAATATTTGTGTTTGTGTTGGGGTGCATATTCATTAGTGTGCCAATTATTTGTTTTCTTCGTGAAAATACATTTAAAATTTCTGGTCGATCAAATCATAACACGCTTTCCCAGATACAGTTGATGTTAAGCCCGAATTTCCTATCTAGGTAAGCACCAAATTGCACAATTTCAAGTCCAAAAATGCAAAAGCTCCCTACCGTGGGAGGGGGGACACCCCCTCCCACACCCTCCCCCCGCTCAGTCACTTCGCTCCCTCGGGCTTGGTCGCTTCGCTCCTTGCAATGTCTCACTCTCACATCTGGCTCAAAGTTGGCAGCACTGTGAGTGTGGCTGGGCATGAGCCCCTACGCACACAAAATCGTGAGCCCCCATAGGTTTTGCCCCCCCCCCCCCACAAAAAAAAAAAACACAAACAAAACTGCTTCCGGCCCGCCTGGTCACGACCATCTTAACATCCAACCCCCCCCCCCCCCCCCCCCCCCCCCCCCCACTGAGCCACTTGGTCTCGAAATATTTCGGCAGGTGGTCTCGGCCGCGAACAAATTGGTCCTGGTCCGGTGAACGGCAAATCATCCCCCCCAGGTGTAAGAACCTGTCTACGCCACTGTTTACGTCAACAGATGGTCACTGCGTTACAAGATTTTCCTGCTGAAACTTGCCATCATTGGATACGATGAGATTAGAGACGCTCGCGATCGAGACGAATTTGAATACGACATAAACATGATCTTCGATGAGGCAGACGCCAGATGGGCAACGGACGTGCTCCGACCAACGCTAGAGGAAAGACTTCCTGACTTTGGAAGAATCGCGTTTGGTGATGATGCGCTGACGCTCGGCATGCACTACCTTGACGCTGTCTATGACGTCGTAGAGAACAGTTTCAAGACGATCCTAGTGCTGAGCCGGGCCGCTGTCCAGAACGACAACTTCATGAACAAGTTCCGCATTGCAGTAAACCACGTCACAGATACACAGACTGAAAACCTGGTCCTGGTCTTCATTGAAGACGTTCCAGACGATGAGCTTCCACACCTGTTGAGGCTGTACCTCAGTGGTCATGGAGCATATATCTATTGGGTTGAGGACGCGAGGGGGCAGGAATACTTCTGGGCTACACTGACCAAATACCTGTCAATTAATTTGAAAATCAACCATCTAATCCCCGTAGAATAGGATACAACAGGTTGGATGCGTCGTATGTAGACTAAGGCTCAAAGGAGGTTGTTAATGCATAGGCTACATATTTGCTAAATACACCTCATAAATATCTATGCTCTGAGATGGTAAATCTAATTTGTAGTTGGTGGTACGCAAACACCAATTGCCATATCTTAAAAATGAGATATCTTAGAAATTAGAAAATGTAGTTTCCGCTTATTAATTGTCTACAAGCAGCACTTCCTAGATTTAGACCATGGTATAAACAGTGGTTTACATAAACTTCGTTTGTGAATTTCAAGTATTAAAGAATATAAAGACATTGGCAACTTACATGAGGAAGAAATTATATAAACCAATCATAAGTATGAATGTGTCCGTGTTTCAAAATGCTAATGTAGTGACAAATTCCTCATTGAAGTGTAGTTTATGTAACCTCTGTATTAATTTTGTAAATGATTGGCAGAGGGGTCCATTCGTACATGTATTTTATTGACGTTTGTATATACCACTGTTATACAGATATGTACGCCGCATGTAACTTTGCACTGTTAACGAATTTGTAAATAATTTTTCAAATGTATTTTATATATTTGTGTATGTCAGTAACATGATGATTATTGACTGCGTGTACATAAACTAAAACATTTACATTATATATTTTACTGAAATCATACCCAACTAAGATGATTTGGCGCAGGGCCCTGGGGGTGTATTCTGAAATGTATTGTATCTCCGTCATATCTACGTCACTAAAATATTAAACTGTACTTAGGAAATAGCGATTTGCTAACATATATTTTAGTGACGTAGACATGACGTAGAAAAAATAAATGTTAACTTCAGAATACACCCCCAGGGGACAATTTTTCCCCCGAGGTGCTGAGCCTGAGGCCGAGGTTGTGTGGTCAATGAACAGTTCAGCGGAGGAGAGGGCGGAGGGAGAGAGAGATATAAAGGGGATGGGGCGAGGGGTGTCCGTGTCTGAGGCCTTTGGATTATTTGTGTGAGAGGGGTGGGGTGACAATGTCCGAGGCCAGCACCCCCTTCAAATGATGGGGGTGCAGCAGCACCCCTGGCTTCTAAGAGCCTGGTTGGGGCTGACTTGGCCCCTGTTGCTTGTTTACAACATGCATGTATGCCTCAGAGATGGAGACATTTGTTCACCTTTAAAAAGAAATATACAATCTTTTTTTTAATTATTAAGCGGCTAAATTTAGTAATGTTCAATTTTTTCAATGCAATGGCATTACTTCATTCATCTATCATATACAATGTCTGCATCTAGTTCATATATTTATACAATGATTCCTCGTTATCAAGACAATGTTAATTTACCAATATTACCGTATCAATTGCCATAAAATATATTAATTAGCATTACACACGAGATCCGATGCTATGCATATCAGAGCATAACGTTACATGATCCACACATTTCTCGCATCCATTATACAAGCCTCCATTCTTACTTTTGTTTTTGTACTGACCCAGTCGGGCAATTAAAATCATAATATTTTTTATTTTATTGTACTTGCCCCAATATAAATTCATTTGCCCTCCTACTTGTGATGAGATTTAAATGTATGAAACAACATTTATATCTCCTTTTTACAATTATTTAGTTACCAGATCGGACAAGCAGAATAGACAATATATGCAAGTTTACTTGCCCGGCACCAATTGTTATTATTTTTAGAATCACTGATACATGTATATACATTTTGCTGTTAAATTTTATATTGATATATGTTAATTTGTAGGATAAGACTATTTTCTTGAATGTGTAATGTATATATTAGATCAATAATAACAATAATATGTTTGTAATCGAACACCATAATAGCTTTTTATCGACATACTATTAGGAGTTACAGTTATGGCAATTTGCAGCAAAGTCCAATAAATGGAATTTATTTCGAACTCAGAGTTTACATACAATCAGCATGATCATATATCTGTATTGTGTTTATTTCAACCATAGGAAAGCCATTTAGCAGATATGTCAGCTGCTAGACAGAAATAACCGTCTCTTCATGGGATTTATTATATATCGGATTTTTTACACTATCCCATTACGAGACGGTAAATTCAAGTGTTCGCGCTGTGTGGGAGTAAATCTGCAATAGACCCTGTGGTTAAGGCGGCCATTTTGTCTACTTTTAAGACGGACACAATGAATAGGAGACACGCGCCGCGCGTCGGACGAAATCTGCACGAAATTTGCGATATCTTCGTCTTTTATGTTTCATACTTGATACATACAATTAATCAATTTTATGCAAAATATAGAAAAAAAGTTAGATATTGGGAACTTATTGACTCGATGTTATCAATTGTCGCAAGCCGATTTGAAGCAATTTTAGTTAGCGAGCGCGCGTCACTGATCGCCGTACTAAGAGTCGCGCGCGTACGATTTACTCCCCACACAGCGCGAACAATTGAGATTACCGTCTCGTAATGGGATAGTGGAACAAATCCGATATATAATAAATCCAATGAAGAGACGGTTATTTCTGTCTAGCTCGAGAATAGTTAATAAATCCGTTTTATAACGGTTGTGTCGAACTCGCGATCGAGAAAGGGCGAGAAAGGGGAGCCAAACACGGGGATTTTCGCTTACTGTTACTGATAAGTAAATCCCCTTCACTTCTAGTCGTATATATATTCCTCTTGGGTATCACTATTGATGGAAATGGTCAATGTTTTTGAAACCTCTATTATCTGTGTTGATTGAACACTGAAAGCTGTCATGTTTTCCAACTGTTCTATATAAAACCTTATCTGAACTTGCACTAACAAAAGCGGATTACGTAACCACTGACATAGCAGCAGATTCAACAACAACGGTTACATAGTCCGATTTTGATTATTTCCATTATTAGTGATAACTAAGAGGGACTATAAGACTAGAAGTGACAGGAATTATACATTTATCAGCAAGCGAAAATCCCAGCGTTTCCCTTTAAATATGACAACCCACAATACTAGTTTCACACACTTTAGTACATGACAAAAATATTAATCATTATAGTTTGCCCACGTTCTGCTTGATTATGTAGGCTTTTGCCACATTCTACCCCTTTTACAGGTGTACCCGATTATAAGGAGGACATTAAGAAATATAATAAATGTTTGGAGACCACTTTAAATCTTACCGGAAACCACAGTAAAGTGTATGGAAAACTAGTAGTTTGGAATGAACACACATTCAATACATCATCACACGATAGTCGATTTTTTTTTCATTGAATACATTTTTAAGTTCAAAGAAGTTGGTTTAATAAACAAATTTGAAATCAACATTCACAATAATGAGCAATGGAAACAATATAAATTGAATATAAGAAAACTTAATACGAACTCGGTACGCATCTAATATACAGCTTTGGGAAAATTGTTTAAGACCAAGTACTTTTTGATCAATTTGTGAGAAGTTTAACGCTATTTTGTCCATTTTATAATATTTAAAGAAAAATTGTTAATAACATACCTAAAGGGCTATAGTCCACAGTTTTAGTGTTACCTACCGCATATTTTCTGCCTTCAATTTGATTAAAACCGTTAATTCTAAGCAAATTTTATGGGTTTTGTCCATTCCTTCCATGTATAATACTCCCAACTAAGATGATTTGGCGCAGGGCCCTGGGGGTGTATTCTGAAATTTATTGTATCTACGTCATATCTACGTCACTAAAATATTAAACTGTACTTAGGAAATAGCGATTTGCTAACATATATTTTAGTGACGTAGACATGACGTAGAAAAAATAAATGTTAACTTCAGAACACACATTCAATACATCATCACACGATAGTCGATTTTTATTTCATTGAAATACATTTTGAAGTTCAAAGAAGTTGGTTTAATAAACAAATTTGAAATCAACATTCACAATAATGAGCAATGGAAACAATACAAATTGAATATAAGAAAACTTAATACGAACTCGGTACGCATCTAATATACAGCTTTGGAAAAATTGTTTAAGACCAAGTACTTTTTGATCAATTTGTGAGAAGTTTAACGCTATTTTGTCCATATTATAATATTTAAAGAAAAATTGTTAATAACATACCTAAAGGGCTATAGTCAACGGTTTTAGTGTTACCTACCGCATATTTTCTGCCTTCAATTTGATTAAAACCGTTAATTCTAAACAAATGTTATGGGTTTTGTCCACTCCTTCCATGTATACTCCGCAAAAAAATAAAGAAACAGGACACTTGTTTAAGTTTAAATATTTAATATTTATGTATAGTAAAGTGTACGTTATCATATATCAAATTAAAGGAAATATAGTAATCTACAGGCGTGGTATAAATTTAAGGTGTAATCGTTCATGCATCCCTTATAAAAAAGTACCATGGTAATACCATGGTAGTACCATGGTAATACCATGGCACGGTACAATACCGTGTTGACACGGTATATTGGCCCAGGTTCTGTACCATGGTATACCGCGGTATTACCATGGTATTACCATGGTAGTACCATGGCATCGTAGTAACACGATATATTATACCATGGTAGTACCATCGTAGTACCGTGGTAGTACCATGGTAATATCGTGGTTTTGTTGGTCCGTGGAAGTACCATGGTAGGTAGTACCGTGGTAGTACCACGGTATAGTACCGTGGTAGTACCATGGTATGGTAATACAGTGGTAGTACCATGGTAGTACTACGGTATAGTACCGTGGTAGTACCATGGTACTATACCGTGGTACTACCATACCGTGGTACTACCACGGTACTATACCGTGGTACTACCATACCGTGGTACTACCACGGTACTATACCGTGGTACTACCATGGTACTATACCGTGGTACTACCACGGTACTATACCATGGTACTACCATACCGTGGTACTACCACGGTACTATACCGTGGTACTACCATACCATGGTACTACCAAGGTACTATACCGTGGTACTACCACGGTACTATACCATGGTACTACCATACCGTGGTACTACCACGGTACTATACCGTGGTACTACCATACCGTGGTACTACCATACCGTGGTACTACCACGGTACTATACCGTGGTACTACCATCATGCTACTATACCGTGGTACTACCACGGTACTATACCGTGGTACTACCACAGTACTATACCGTGGTACTACCATGGTACTACAATACCATGTTCCTCTACAGTAATATACCGTGGTACTACCATGGTACTACCACGGTATACAGTACCGTGGTAGTACTATAGTAATACCATGGTATTTCTTTAGAACATACAATTGTTAATTACACTATCAGCAGTACCAAGCAATCAAAAAACAAACAATCAATCAATCAATCAACAATGTTCAAAATACATTCCAAAATCATCATTATGCACTTTATACATGACAGTTTGAAAGGACTGAAATACTAGTAATGTGTGTACATTGCATTAAAAACATTTATTAGAATGGCAACATCTGTAGATGGACATTATTTTGTAATACTTCCAAGTTTAACAAACTTTTGAGATCTGGATGATATATGTGCATTCACATGTCATGGTAAGTTCCAACATTTATAAGACATATGAACATGATTGTACTTCAATTTTCGTTCTCCAAATGAAATTCGCAAAACATGCATCATCTATCAGAGTTATTTTCTACAAAACATACATCACAATTGAATAGAAGAAGTTCCAATTGTAAAGGTTTGGATTGAAAGTCATACTGCACTCATGCAAGTTATTTCAAACAAAAATATAAAGAACTCTCTATGATATGTTGCATGATACTTTCATAGCTTTTTGAATGCCCACTTTCCCTACATACTAATACATGTGAAAAATTTGACTTGAAAGAGCTATGTACAGTAGGACAAACTGTTAGGGTGGAATTATTATCAAAGGTTAAATTCAGCATGGTGCTAAAACATGTCATTTGCGTCGTTTTAAGGAACAAGTGGGTTTAATTTAACTCGGTGTCTTATGGAAAACCGGGCAATTGATGCTTTGCAACCAGTCTCCTTGGCATTTTCTTGATTTTGTAATCAATTCAATAAACGCATTCTACATTTGGTTTCGACAGCAGTGGTATGGAGGTTTCCCTGAGACGAGACCATATCATATATATGAATAGTGAAATAAATCAGAAAAAATCGACGATAATCGTCAGTTTTCTTACACACTTTTTAAAAATCTGCTTGCCAGTCATAGGTTAAATCATAGGTTTTGTACATTACGGCGTTTGACAAGGATAAGCGCACATCTACATGTAGCAACATGCACACATTTACCTGTGCATTATTTGCATTGCGGCTCTCCATAAAGTGATGGGTTAAGTTTAACACAGGCTAAATTTAACCCGTTGATAAAAAAAATACACACTTAGATAATAATGTGCAGTTATATGCAGTTTTTCATCAGTCTTTGCACCCTTGAAAAGTGTACAAAGACAAATGAGGATGAGGCTCCCCTGTTATTTGAAATCATTTGTATCATGTCAACCAACTACAAAAATTATTATTATTTAATATTTAACAACCTTATATTAATACAGCAATTTTTATTGAGTACAATCAAACATTAAAGTAAAATTTAGCCAATATCACGTAGAGCTTTACATTCTTTTTCACAAGGTTTTGCCTTCGCAAAAGTCCCCCAGGTTTGCAAATATTCATGAATTACATGAAAAGCGCTTCTGAATGCTTTGTATTTGTCGTCAAAATCAATGGGCAGTATGGGATAAAATGAACTGCATGTATTCATGTGATCATTTTTCACTCTTTCAAACCTATATATATATTATTTAGAAGAATAAGAAAACTCTGTAAATGATTGAATCTCAATCATCACTTCTGATAAAAATCCTAAGTTAATGAAACAGTATTGGAACAATCTACATGTTTCATAGAAATAACATTACATGTAGGTAGAGAGATGGGAGATGTGTAGGTTCAATGGTATGTCTGTATAAAGCCCTCTTTGGGCCATGACATTAATGTTTACCACCAAAAAGGCATGGAAGATTACCATTTACCACCTCAATACTTGACAAAGTACATTGTACATCAGGTCTACTGCTCAAGTAGACAGACACATGCATGTATACTTACAAGGAATTGTAATCAATATTTGCTTCTTAATTCACACATGTTCAACTGGATGGACTTTTTTTATAAGAAGTTGCACAATCAATGTTCTTCACGCATCAATCAGTTTTGATACATGATCTGATTTTCCATGATTTTCCATTGGCCATGGCCTGAAAACCTATCACTGACTAGGCAACCAAATAGCAGACTCCTTCAATCAAATGCAATCTTACCAATTTTTGGCCAAATATGGTGTGACCAGTTTAGCCAACTCCTGTTCTAATCTGGCGTTCACAACAGCTATACTGGTCCTCTTCTGCTAGGTGCAAGGAAAATTGTAATTTACAATTCATGCATAGTACTCTCGCCTTTATTGTATTCATGTTATCGTGACCTTAACCTTCGATGGGTAAACCGGTCATTACCAATTTGATGTGACTCAGTATTTTTCCATCACATGCGCTCAACCCTCCAAGCGCGCAGCGTGAATCCGCATCATGCAGGATTTTCCACGGCACAAGGATTTTCATCACTCCAAATTACATTGCCAGTTGAGTCACACACTCCACAAGACTTTGTTGTCGTGGCTGAAGAGCTGTAAACTTGTTAAGTATGCGTCGTCGACGCTGATCGACACTCGTGATAATGGAGTTGATGTTCGCCGTCAAGAAGAGAAGGTAACGATTTGTGGTGCTTGGCAGAGGCAGTGGGTCGCTCCCTGTCGGAGGTCGAAGTAGAAGAAAAGTAGATCGAAGCCGTTGACCATGCAAATCGCTCAGTGGGTCGCTTGATGTTGTATGGGCCGTGCTTTAAAAGTTGTACGTTCAGACGAGCTACAATGGATTGCGCTCGACGTGGGTGATTCGCTGAAGCTATTGGTGCGCTGTGGCCTGTGACTGGAGGCAAGCTCCCAATGGTAAATCAGGCACCGTGTCAGTTATGATTGTATAACGAGCAGCTGGGAGACTTCCATGCAGCCTGCTGGAGAAGGCGAAAGGAACAGCCGTACCTATCATGTACTCTAACGTGTATACATTAACAGAGGTTTTCACTTTTCACATTCAATTGTTTTTCAGGAATTTAAGGCTCAACTTCAGTCGCTTGGCTTGACCCCTCGCTTCTCTTTCTCATGCAGATAATCAGCTCAAGTTGTGCTTTGACCGCTCTATGACACGTCTCGACGGCAATTATGACTTCTCTCTCGTTATCATCTGATGTAGAGGTGCTTTCAATGGTGAAAGTGCATCCCTGTACATTGTATGACAAAGAGAAATCAAGAGAATATTATAAGTATCTCACCATTTTATTTTTAAAAAATGCACAGCATATAAAAGACAAACAGTAAAGACATGCATTTACAATTTTTTACATAACAGTGATAAATCATGGTTATTGAAATGTTAACTTGTACTAAAGCAGGGTTCGACACTACCACTTGCCCTGTTGCCCGGGGCAAGTAAAAATTGATGTCGGGCAAGTGAAGTTTCATAAATGGTCTAGTTTGGTTGCCCAACTGGGCAACTAAATTTTTGCTCAACTAGGAGAGAATAATGAAAATCTAATGTGTAATAAATCTCATCTAGAAGTAATAGGGCAAGTACATTTTCTTTTCGGGCAAGTAAAAGTTTAAAAAGT